>QARZ01040757.1:66344-93724 GCA_013407115.1 Glycine latifolia | reverse complement strand
CTAAAGAGAAAAAACGAGCCCGGGAAAGGAACCTGGTCGCTCTAAAGAAGGGGAAACGAGCTCAACAGCTCTAAAGAGAAAAAACGAGCCCGGGAAAGGAACCTGGTCGCTCTAAAGAAGGGGAAACGAGCTCAACAGCTCTAAAGAGAAGAAACAAGTCCGAGAAAGGAACCCGGTCGCTCTAAAGAAGAGGAAACAAGCTCAACATCTCTAAAGAGAAGAAACGAGCCTAGGAAATGAACCCGATCGCTCTAAAGAAGGGGAGACGAGCTCAACATCTCTAAAGAGAATAAATGAGCCCGGGAAAGGAACCCGGTCGCTCTAAAGCAGGGGAAACGAGCCCAACATCTCTAAAGGGAAGAAACAAGCCCTAGAAAGGAACTCAGTCACTCTAAAGAAGGGAAAACGAGCTCAACATCTCTAAAGAGAATAAACAAGCCCTAGAAAGGAACCTGGTCGCTCTAAAGAAGGGGAACGAGCTCAACATCTCTAAAAAGAACAAATGAGCCCAAGAAAGGAACCAGTCACTCTAAAGAAGGGGAAACGAGCTCAAGATCTCTAAAGAGAAGAAATGAGCCCGGGAAAGGAATCCAGTTGCTCTAAAGAAGGGGAAACGAGCTCAACATCTCTAAAGAGAAGAAACGAGCCCTGGAAAGGAACCCGATCGCTCTAAAGAAGGGGAAACGAGCTCAGTATCTCTAAAGAGAAGGAATGAGCCCGGTAGCACTAACCCGGTAGCCTTCACCTCCACAAACACATCGTTAAAAAGGTGATTTTCTTGAAAATCAGCACACAACAGGGACATGCAGTTATCTTCATACTTGGACTCCCTAGCCCCCAACTATGGTATCTAAAACTGATTATCAACATAATAAACTCCCTTTACCTAACCAGGAGTCCTTCTATTACAGTTTAGCGATGTTATAACACTATCCTTTGAAGTGTGAGCTTGTCTAAACACAGCGCTCTCAAGGAAGCCAAGAAAAGAAAGGTTGGGGATCTGTTCTCATTCGAACTTCAAGAAGGGTTTTCGAAGACTTCTACTCCGGTCACAAGGTTCCTCTTAGCGTAGGGGTTCTGTGGCAAGCTACAGTGGTCCTTGGTGATTCAAAGTGGTTGAAGGGAGTGGTTTTAGGGTGTGGTAAGTTAGACAGAAAAGGGAGAGAAAAGCGCAAAAGAAGAAAGAACACGCTTTCACTATGCCACTCTGATACTTATATATAGATGACTTGACAAGCTCACTTAGCATGTACGTACAACAACCATAGACCAAACAAAGTTGACTTAACCTAACATTCACCAAACACTCATACCAAGACAAAAGCCTAACAAAACAACAAATTATGAAGTAAATTAAACAATCAAGCAACATAACACACATCAAACATCTATCTCATAAACTCAAAATTTCAGGGTGTTACAACTCTCCCACCCTTTTTGAAATTTCGTCCCCAAAATTACCTGATACAAATAAAGTCGAGTAGGTTTCTCGCATTTGACTGTCTACCTCCCAAGTCACATCCTCTCCTGATGGACCTCCCCAGATCACCTTGATCAAAGGAATTTCTTTCCCTCTTAAATGATTTGTTTGTCGATCCTCAATCCTCAAAGGCAATGTTTCATAGGTCAAGTTTTCCTTTACTTGAATGTCATCTAACCCGGTCACATGAGAAGGATCATAGACATATTTACGGAGTTGGGACACATGGAATATATTATGAAGATTAGAAAGGGATGGAGGTAATGCAATTTGATATGCTACAGGGTCGACTTTTTTGAGAATTTGGAAGGGACCAATAAACTGGGGTGTAAGTTTTCGGGATTTCAATGCTCGACCAACCACAGTCCACGGGGTAACCCTCAAGAATACATGATCATCAACCTCAAATTCTAAGTCTTTCTTTCTTTTGTCATGATAACTCTTCTGCCTACTCTGAGCAATCCTTGTCCTATCTCGGATCAACTTGACCTTCTTGGTGGTTTGTTGCACCTCTTCGGGTCCTAAAACAAGGTTCTCGCCGGGTTCTAGCCAACACAAGGGTGTCCTACACCTCCTACCATACAGAGCTTCATAAGGAGTCATGCCAATGGTAGAATGAAAACTATTGTTATAGGTAAACTCTATCAATAGTAGGAAACTATCCCAACAACCCTTCGGCTCTAAAACACACGCCCTCAAAAGGTCCTCTATAGATTGAATGGTCCGCTCGGTCTGACCATCAGTTTGAGGGTGGTAGGCCGAGCTTAGCCTACACCGGGTTCCGTAAGCTTTGTTCAAACTTTCCCAAAATCTAGAAGTAAATCTAGGATCCAGGTCAGATACTATGCTAGATGGCACACCATGCAATTTGATAATCTCACTAATATATAGAGAGGTTAACTTTTCTAAGGAGAATCAGATATTAATGGGGATAAAGTGAGTAGATTTTGTCAACCTGTCAACAATAACCCAGATAGAATCTAACCCCTTCTGGGTCCTAGGCAATCCTACAAAAAAATCCATGGAGATACTATCCTACTTCCACTGGGGTATCTCTAAGGGTTGCAACTTACCCGATGGTCTCTGATGTTCTATCTTAGCCTTCTGACAGACTAAGCATGCGTACACAAACTCACTAACCTCCTTCTTCATGTTTGGCCACCAAAACATAGCCTTGAGATCTTGATACATCTTGGTGGCACCAGGGTGGATACTTAAACTACTCGTATGCCATTCCTTTAAGATCACTTTCCTAAGCTCCGATACATTGGGAACACAGATTCTATCATGAAGCCTCAAGACTCCATCTGATCCCACGTGGAAACTACTTTCTCTTCCTGATGGTATAGCTTCTAATTGGGTTTTCAGAAAAGGATCAGACTTTTGGCCCTCTCTGATCTCTCCTAGCAATCCGCTAGTAATCCTCAAAGCCCCTAATCTCACGCTATTAAGGGTAAGCTCACACACCAGACTAAGGTTCTAAACTGTTCCAAAAGGTCCAACTCCCTAACCATCAAAGCGGACGTATGCAAGGACTTCCTACTCAAGGCATCAGTCACTACATTGGCTTTGCCAGGATGATAGCTAAGCTCAAAATCATAATCCTTAAGAAACTCTAACCATCTCTTCTGCCGCATGTTTAACTCTTTCTGACTAAATAGATACTTTAGGCTCTTATGATCACTAAACACTTCAACCTTGGAGCCAAAAAGGTAATGCCTCAATATCTTAAGAGCAAACACTATAGCAGCTAACTCCAAATCATGGGTAGGATAATTCCTTTCATGCGCCTTGAGTTGTCTAGAAGCATAGGCCACTACTTGGCCATTCTGCATCAACACTCCTCCTAAACCCATCTTTGATGCATCACAAAACACCTCAAAGGGTTCTCTTAGGTTAGGCAAAACTAACACAGGCGCGGTTGTTAGCTTTTCCTTAAGGGTCTGGAAACTATGCTCACACTGGGCATCCCACACAAAAACCTAACTCTTACGAGTCAGCTTGGTCAAAGGTAAAGCTATCTTGGAGAAACCTTCTATGAATCTCCGGTAATATCCTGCTAAGCCCATAAAACTCTTAATCTCGAACACAGACTTGGGGCTATTCCACTCAAGAACAACTTCTACTTTAGAAGGATCTACAGCTACACCTCCTTGGGATATCACATGTCCTAGGAAACTCATCTTTTCCAACCAAAACTCACACTTGGACAACTTAGCTTAAAGTTGTCGATCCTTAAGGGTTTGCAGCACAATCCTCAAGTGCTCCTCATGCTCCTCTCTAGTCTTAGAATACACCAAAATATCATCTATGAAAACTACCATAAAGCTATCAAGATAGGGGTGAAAAATCCTATTCATATAATCCATAAACACACCAGGAGCATTAGTCACACCAAAGGGCATAACCAAATACTCGCAATGACCATAGTAGGTCCTAAAAGCAGTCTTTGGAATATCCTCAAACTTCACACGGATCTGATGGTAGCCCGACCTAAGGTATATCTTACTAAACACACAAGCTCCTACCAGTTGATCCATAAGATCATCTATTCTAGGCAAAGGATACTTATTCTTAATCGTTACCTTATTTAGCTGGCGGTAGTCTACACATAACCTCATGGTTCCATCCTTCTTCTTTACTAACAATATTGGTGCTCCCCATGGAGACACACTAGGCCTCACAAATTGTTTATCCAACAATTCTTCCAACTGCTTCTTAAGCTCAGCTAACTCTATAGGAGACATCCTATAAGGGGCTACAGATATGGGTTCAGCACCAGGCACCAAATCTATAGAAAACTCTATCTCTCTCAGGTGGTATACCAGATACATCCTTAGAAAACACTCCTGGAAACTCTCTAACAACGGGGAGGTCACCTAGAGAAACCTTGGTCTCTACTTCCAGGTTTCACAAGACCATGTACGCTTGAGCACTTTCTTTCCAAGATGACATAATCGGGTTAGCAAAGATAAACATCCCATTATTTCTCACATCCGAATTGCTAAACACAACAGTTTTATCAAAAAAATTCAACAAAACATGGTTGGAAGATAACCAGTCCATTCCCAAAATAACGTCAATCTGGCTAAGAGGCAAACAAATTAGATCACATTGAATTTTCTATCAGAATTTTCTACAAGACAATTCAAACACACCTCAAAAGTTAAAACAGACCCACTAGTCGGGGTCTCAACCATAAGCTCATCATTCAAAGAAGATACAGAAAGTTAAGTTTCTTTACACACAATCAGGATATAAACGAATGGGTTGCACCGGAGTCGAAAAGCACGAGTAATGGAATCCCGCTTATGAAACATTTACCTTGGATTAGATCTTTGGATTTTGAAGCTTCAGCACCACTAAGAGTAAAGACTCTCCCTATGGCTTTCGGATGTCCGGGTTGGTCATGCAAGCCTTCTGCTCTCTCTTGGGATATGGGCAGTCCCTTTTGAAGTGACCCTTCTGCTTACAGTTGTAACAAACATGTCTCCTTGCAGACAGTTAGTAGAGACATGCCCGGGCTTACCACACTTGAAACAAGTGATCTGAGTTGGAAAGGTAGTGGTTCTGCTACCATTACCACCAATAAATCCCAAAGCAGCAGCTCTTTGATTGTTGGGACGATGGCCTATGGCTTATGAGAGATGGTGTAAGGTTTTCTAAGGTTGGGCAGCCCAGTCTTCTTGTTCTTCATTAGGCCTTATTCCGATAATAGGCCACTTTGTCTTGAGAATCCTCATCCCATATCCTGCATATGTTAACCAACTGTGGGAACTAGCGGACACCTTGATAGTTCACAGCTTGCTTCATCTCAGGTCGCAAGCCATTCAGGAACTTCACACACTTGAAACTTTCACCATCTCTTCCTTGGTAGTGAGGGAAGTACCTTACCAACTCTTCAAACTTAGTTGCATACTCAGCTACCGTCAAGTTTCCTTGGTTAAGTTCCAGGAGTTACATCTTCTTCTTGTTCCTAACATCTTCAAGAAAATACTTCTCCAAAAATGCCCTCTTAAAGGTTTCCCATGTGACCACCTAACCTTCAGCCTCCATGCATTGGCGAGTGTTATCCCACTAATACTCAGCTTCCTCTACTAGAGTGTAGGTGCTAAAAGCAAGTTTCTGCCCCTCTGGACATGCCATAACCAGAAAAATCTTCTCAATCTCCCATATCCAGTTCTGGGCACCATTCGGGTCATACCCTCCACGAAAAGAATGAGGATTATTGTGCTGAAAGCGATCTAACCCTTGATATTCCACAGCTCCCGCAACTTCTCCTCTATTCTGGTTCCCCAAAGCCTAAGCGAAGGCTTGGAGGGCATTAGCTATAGCACGGTCATTCCTACCAGCCATCACTTCCTGCACATAGCAAGAAGTGAAAACCTGGAAGGAATACACACAAGCAAACACAAAACAATCCTACACCGTCTCTTCACTCTTTGTATTCCTGAATGTTTTCCATAATGTCCCTTTGCGTTATCACGAATTATACAGATGGCCAGTCTGATAACTCATAACAAGGCATTGAAATTTATGGTATAGCAGACATAAGAAATACAAATATATTGTGACTACGCTAATAACAACACTGTACGCAAGTTTCAAACACAAACAGTCCAAGTCAGCACAAACAATTCGTCACTTCAACACTCAAACATTCAACATACAACCTAATATGCATAGAGAAACATAGCAGACTCACAACTCACTGGCCAAAAGGTTCGACCTGCTCTGATACCACCAATTGTAATGACCTGCCTCGTCACTACTATATTACTAACTCTTAATTACTCTAATAACAAATTTTCATGAAAATCCCCTATTATTGATTATGAAAATGGTAGTAAGTTTTTCGCAAATAAATATTCATCACCATGAAGCAAATAAGTAGATAAAAGTGCATTTAAACATTGCAATTCATTCTCATGTAAAAACATAATTTAGTTGTATTTACAAGTATCCACATCTGAAATGTACAAGTTCTTCAAAAGAAAATAGAGACTAATCTACGGAAGAGTTGACTATCAAAACACAACTCTTTTCCAAAATTTGATCCATCATCAACACAATAGCTCGGCGGCTCCAACCAAAAGGAGATCTTCCTCCAAGTCACCTAATGTTGTCCATTTACTCACACGAATGAAGGTTCGTGATCATTACAGGTACCAATCCACACGGTACAAACAAAGCAAATGTGAGTTTATCATGTAAAAACAACAAGTAATAGATAAAAGTAGTTAGAGAAGGAAATCCAAAACATCACAATATCATCACAACACCCAATCATTTCATCACACAATAAACAAGAACAGTCATCCAAATGCATTCCACAGTCAACCTATAATGCTTAGAATGATGCATGCTCCTGACTCATCTCTCAGCATGCAATGTGGTACTATCCCGGAAATAGTCCAACACAGGGAGATAATGCAACAGGATGTCAGGGTCACTTTCTCGTGCACAGGCCGCTCCCCCCACTGGTGATCAGCCATGGGTCTCAGTAAAGGAGTTCTAAATCGTTGTGCCCCCCAGTACCTCCATACTTTGCAGCCAATCATCCTATTTCCATAAAACAAATGAAGTATGTCACCTGGGTATCATCAATGCATGACCCGGCCAGGAACAAATCCTTCCTCGCAAGGGTGACCCGCCATGCACCCCCCATGTACATACATACCGCCCCAACATGGGCTCACCGATGCAATGACCGTGGCTAGGAACAAATCCTTCCTCGCAAGGGTAACCTACCGATCATTGCACCATCTGGTCGCTCTAAAGAAGGGAAACAAGCTCAACATCTTTAAAGAGAAGGAATGAGCCCAGTAGCACTAACCCGATAGCCTTCACCTCCACAAACACACCATTAAAAAGGTATTTTGGGAGTTCACAGCAACAGACATCAACTTCACGGATAGGGGATTCTTACAACATCAATATCTTCACACAAAAACACCATCAATCATAACATTTCACATCTCATTCATTAAAAGACATAGATTTTCTTGAAAATCAGCACACAATAGGCACATGCAGTTATCTTCATACTTGAACTCCCTAGCCCCAACTATGGTATCTAAAATTGATTAACAACATAATAAACTCCCCTTACCTAACCAGGAGTCCTTTTATTACAATCTAGTTATGTTATAACACTATCCTTTGAACCGTGAGCTTGTCCAAACACAGCGTTCTCAAGGAAGCCAAGAAAAGAAAGGTTGGGGCTCTGTTCTCGTTCAAACTTCAAGAAGGGTTTTCGAAGACTTCTGCTCCGATCACGAGGTTCATCTTGGGTAGGGGTTCCGTGGCAAGCTACGGTGATCCTTGGTGGTTCAAAGTGGTTGAAGGGAGTGGTTTTAGGGTGTGGAAAGTTAGACATAAAAGGGAGAGAAAAGCGCAAAAGAAGAAAGAACACGCTTTCATTGTGCCACTCTGATACTTATATATAGATGACTTGACAAGCTCACTTAGCGTGTACGTACAACAACCATAGACCAAACAAAGTTGACTTAACCTAACATTCACCAAACACTCATACCAAGACAAAAGCCTAACAAAACAACAAATTATGAAGTAAATTAAATAATCAAACAACATAACACACATCAAATGTAACGCCCCCTCAGCTGGAAGGGTCATTACTAACCACTGAATCACATACAAGCAGATAATCAATCAGAGTTTAAACAGTTTGGAAGCATAACTAAAGAGTGACATCATCAAGGGTCACTATCATAACACTGTACACTATAATATGGTGAATATACATCAAAGTTCCTCTGTACAATACAACCACACAAATATCCCATCAGGGTACATCAAAACAAACCAAAGGCTAAGTACAAAACATCTGAGCCACCAGCTCATGTCATCTAAGCCTAAGGTTTATCAGCAGCAACTATCCCTGCATAGGCTTCTTGCCTTGGGATCTATCTGCTCCTTCTCCTGATGAATCACCTGAAATATAAGTCCCACAAACGGGGTGAGATATAAAATCTCAGTAAACTCAGGGCCCTTGAAGGTATTTCCTTCCCCTGGTTCACTGACAACAGATACACAGACAAAAACATCACAATTATCATGGTTATCATCAATTTATTTCATTCAATCAACACATAGGCAGTCAATGTACAACCATCTGTCCATATCTATGTGATTCCGATAGTCATCACCATCTACCACATATCATCATCATCTACCACCTATTATCATCATCCTGCATATGCTTTCATCTAGATATATATGCCGATCCCCACTCACAAAGGATCCAATATATACTAGGACATCTCATGGCAGGAAATCACTATCTATCAGAAGCACCCCGAAAATATATAGGTACAACCACGTCTGGAGGACTCCTATATACTGGGCCGGCTCCCCTATCATGAGCTACAACTCATATCCTATCTCAATAATTACTATCTATCAGAAGCACCCCGAAAATATATATAGGTACAACCACGTCTGGAGGACTCCTATATACCGGGCCGGCTTCTATCATAGGCACCCCGAAAATATATAGGTACAACCACTTCTGGAGGACTCCTATATACTGGGCCGGCCTCTATCTTACAGGAACATCTCATGTCAGGCCTATAACCATCACCTGTCATCTATCCTATTACCATAGGATTCCACAATCAATCATGCTTATCTCCAACTAAAACAAATCATAATCATCCATCTCTGGATCCAAACCAAAAGACAAGCATCACAATCCAAATTACAGTCATTACCCTCTCATAGGGCACAATCATCATTCATCAGCCAATCTGACCAACAACCAATCAACAACATATGCATAACAACATAACAGAACCATCACCTCAGATTGGTGAATGGCTGAACACAACAAAAGGGAACACATTCAAGAATCAAGAGCTTACCTGCTCTAGACAGATCACCGGCTCTCCCGGCCTCGTGGTCAACACCACCAGAGCTATCAAGCTCACGTCCTACACAAGAACCAATACATAACACATCAAATACAGTTCTAGGACGTTTAAACGAAAGGAACTATCATCCTCTCTATAAACATATACTAATCACTATACAAGTGATCATCTGATCCTCAACAGGATCCCTCTCAGTTTATACCAGGCTACAGAGTCTCTGCAAAGACTCTGGTCAGGCTAATATAAAGCATATCTCTGCTTACAATAGCCTAAACCCAACTTCTCATTATCACCAGTTTCAACCGGTCAATCTCATCTATACAGTCTCCTGAGCAACTTTGTCAACTGCTCTAAGGTTCATACTAGTCATATTACTAGTCTTTTATCTCTGCTTATACATACTCAGAGACAAAATCAAACTTCATCAGTAACGATAATTCAAGGCTCTAACTTCTTTAGAACAGTCCTCTGAGCATAATACTCTACAGAGTCCGAGCCTAAAAATGACTCTAACACCTCCAAAAACACCCCTTAAGATAACCCCAAAACCTCAAAATCCAATACACAGAACCAACGGTTAAAGCTCGAGTTTCTTACCTCTGTGATGTTCAGAAACACCTGGGAATCGCTTTCCCTAAGGTAGCTTGCTCAATCAAGGCCTCCTTTGCCTCTAAATTCCGAGCTCTCAAAGGTTCTCTCAGAGAAATCAAATCTCACTGTTTCTCAACTATTCTCAGGAATCAATCGGGGGTTTACTCTTATCTCGGGGCTCTGATCACTTTCTCAGTTGGGCCAGAGGTGTTTAGATGAACGATGAAGAAGTTACAAAGCTCTGTAACTCATCAATGGCTTCCTCTCTCTTTTTCCTCTTCCATTTTCGTTCAAATGAGCTATTTATATAGGCCTGCCCGAGGTCTGGCGCGACCCGCGCCACCTCCCGCGCTATCCGCGCCATGCCTCTGGCGCCACCCGCGCCAACTCTGGCGCGGTCCGCGTGAAAAACCAGTGAAAATTGGTTTTCCAGGGCACTTATGGCGCGATCCGCGCGACCCTTGGCGCTACCCGCGCCACAGCGAAAACCTTGGCGCTGTCCGCGCCAAACCTGGCGCGATCCGCGCCACAACAGAAACCAGGTTTTCTGCTGTGAATCCCCGCGCTGTCGCGCGGGGGTATGGTACCAACCATGCCATAACTTAGGGTTATCACATCAAACATCTATCTCAGAAACTCAAAATTTCAGGGTGTTACAGTCTTCATATCCTAGTATACATTGTCTCATAATGGCTGGCTTTTTCACTATGTTCTTTGTCTGAAGTCTTGAGTTCGTTAAAACATTTAATGCTTGCATTAATTGCATGTCACTTCTTCATGCAAAGTTCATGTTGGTAGGTCAACGTGGCTTGTACTCTAGCAAGGAAGTTACTTCTTTCACCACAGTAGGTCTGTAACAATAGAGCACACCTATTGATGAGGATCAGTGTCTTCCAGACTGTGGACTTTATTTATTCTTCATAGGACTTTGACAGATCCTAAAAAAATATTTTTTGCATGAAAGAATCTTAAACACAAAGTATTAAATGAGGGTCTTAAATGCATTACTTAAATGTTATACCAGATTATCTTATGAATGCATCGTCTGAAACTTCAGACGCATAAATAAAGATCATGATTTGATAGCATATCAAACACAACTTTTGTCATTTGTATTTATTTGCATCCAATCAAAATAATTAGGAGTCATAATTCGGCTTTACGATAGCAATGTCTTTTGACTTAACAAAAATGTTACTTTAAGTAACATTTTTTAAAATGTCTAATTTTTATTATTTTTATCCCTAAAATATTTATTCAATTTTATTGTTACCTTTTTAAAATATCATTTTACATTTTCATCTATTTTAATAGCTAATTTTATCGAACACTTATAATTTAATAAGTTAGCTTAAAAGCTTTCAACTAGTTTTTCCAAACATTTCAACTAATTTCTAGTTTTTTACTAGCTAAAACACTTTTTTGACCATTCGGTAAACAAATTTTTATAGTAATTTCTCGCATCTTGTGAAACGCTACTTGAAGTGACGTTTTTTAAAATTTTAGCTTTTAGCTTCTAGCTGTTATATTTTCTTCTATTTTTATCCTTATTATATTTATCCAATTTCCTAATTATCCTTTTTAAATAAATCATAATTTTATTATTTTTCTATCATTTTATATTTTTTAGTTACTTCAATCGTTAATTTTATCAGACAAATATACTTTAATTAACTAATTTTTCTATTTCTAGCTATCATCTTTCATCTTTAAGCTACAAACTAGTTTTAGCATTCGACTAATTTTTTAACTTTCAATTAACTTTTCAATTAATTTTACTAAGTATAATCTAATTTTCATAGTATTTATTAAAATAAATTTATCATTTTAAAAATATAAAAGACTTAAATTATCGGCAAGTACATATGTTCAGGAACTAAACATGCCTTTTACTTTTACTTTTATTTTATTTTATTTGAGTGGCACTTAAAGTTTATGGTTTTGGAGTCAACACAAAAGTACAAAAAGAAAGTCACAAATGCACACTGCAGAGTGCACATGCAACAATAAAAATAATGCTGAAAAGAGCGAAAGCGAGTTTAGAAGAAGCAGAATAACGCCTTAATTGTTGCCAAATATTTGGTGAACCTGTCTAGACGTCTAGTAGTGATTCAGACAAATACCCACGTGAGACGCGATCTGTAACTGTGAACCGTTGGATCTTCCACGTGGAATGAGTTAGTTCAACCGTTAATAACCTCCATTAACGGCTACATTAACGGCTACATTAACCAACAACAAGTTTCTAATTAAATCCCGTTCACCACGATTCGTATTTTCCTTGAAAGAGACGAGGACGTCCTTATACGACTACATTTGCCGACTTATGTCACCATAAAATCAAAGTGGGTCCCAAACTCCCATGTGCTTTAATTTGCCCCTTTTGTAAATCCTTCCACTATACACGTCACATTGATGTTAATTAATTCGTGAAAAAGTGACTTATTTGTTATATTATAGTTGGTAAGATATTTTAATTAATTTTAATTTTTTTATTAGTTAAAAATTTATTTATTTATTTAATAAATATTTTTTTAATAATTCTTTTAGTATTTTTTAATTAAAAATATTATTTGAAGTAATGTCAATATTTAGTTTTAAATTTTATGTTTATTCTTTATAAATAAATTATAATTTTATTATTTTTCAATTATTTTATACTTTTCAATTACTTCAATTATTAATTTTATCAAATATTTATAATTAAATAAACTAATCTTTCAACTATATTTATTTATGTTTGCTTGTGCTATATTGTTTTTCTTTATTTCACTTGATATGTTATTTTGTTTTCAATTTTAAACAAAATGTTTTATAATGTAACTGCTATCGATGGGTACTGTTTTATAATTTCGATCTAGCTTATATAAGTTCAGTGTCAACTTAAAAATATAAATAAAAGACTATAAAGTTGTAGATTCTTTGCTGTCCGCTAATCTAGGATTATATGTTTGTATTTTCATCTCTAATAATGCTTTCACTCCGTTGAATATATTGTTATAAGTGCGTCGTCGTGTAACATCTGGCCATTTTCTTATTAATGAAAACACAAGTCATTTCATACTAGCTTAAATTACGAACTTTTTTTTAATGTGTCCATAGGTGCATAATTTAAAACATTAAATAAATAATATTAAATATTTTTATATTCATAAGAATTAAAATACAATTTATAATACTCACACATTTAATCTTTCCCTTTTTAATAATTTTACACTTTTTAATTTTAATTTCTTTCTTGACTATATTCTAAAACCAAACTGAACTAAACACTTAAATATAATGTTAAATGTTTGAAGTTAGTACAAAGAAGAAGAAGTATTGAGTATAGCTTTTAGTATTTAATTACAATAAAATAAATATTTTTATAAAATTTTTATTTTTATTTTTTCACATGATTATTATAATACAGTACATATTAGGAAAGCCCATTAAATTATTAGAAGCATTTAGTAAAAGAAATTGTCTTAAACACTCTTTAAGTAGCACCCACAACATACGTTAATAATTAGAAAATTAAAATGAGATTTTGTTAATATGTGTATTACTTTTTTTACATTTATTTTTCTTTAGATAAACTTTTATTCAATGCACAATTTTGTATATTAAATGTGGACATATCTTCTAAGTTGTGGATGACTTCCATTAGATTCAACTCCATATATATATACTCCTTCATTGTCTTTTAAATGTTCTTTGAAACAAAGATTAAGAAGATAATAAACACTTTAATGAATGAAACATTTTAATTAACTAAGTTATTCTCATTATATATCTCTCTTAATTTTTGCGTGATTGTACTATTGAACACCGTGTTTAATAAATCACACATTAATTACTTACTAAGGTAAGAGATTTTTTTTAGAAAGTATTTAAATAGTCATTAACATTATAAAATACTATCTCAAGCCTTATTTATAAGAAACAAGTTGTAATGTATTTTACACTAGAACTTGTTTCTTATAACTTAATAGGATTGGAGGTAGTAACAATTACTATCCAATAATCAATTTTACCTACATTCGTAATCTTTCCTTTGCCCATGCCTCCAAAGGCAACTGCTTCTCCTTCAAATGGCCTTAGGTCAAGGAATATAGACCTTTCCCAGTCGTGTGTCGTGAGTATCCACTCTCCAAGTACCAACTTAAACCATGACCTTTTCCTATCAAGGATATTTGAATCAAGAACAATATGAGATTTTGGTACCCAAATATATTTTGGGTCCAACAACATTAGTGTAAAAGATAGGAACGCTTCACACTTAACCAAGAGGGGGGGTGAATTGGTTAGGCTTGGTAAATTAAAAATTCTTTTAGCAAAATCAGAGTTTTCTTAGGATCTTTATCACTTTTGAAACCAAGAATATTTATTCAATCAAAAGCTCAGCCCAAGGTATGCAATTGTTCAAAGTTAAGTTGATAAGCAAGACAATACAATCAGAATATTTAGAAAATAAGCATGCACGAATTTAAACACAAGACTCAAAGATTTATACTGGTTCACTTCAAACACTATGAAGCTACATCCAGTTTTCTTCCACTCAACACTAGAATGGAGTTCCACTATTGCAATTTTCTGTCTTACAAGTAATTACAAAGTCTCCCTTTATCAACCCTAGACAAAGTTCAGAAACCTAAAACACTATTAGGTTCTTAGAGACCAACCCACTGAGAATCCACTCAGCACACCCTTAGAGAAACCCTATCTCTAAATTACATGCAAGAACCTCAATTACAATAGAAATTCAATTACAACTTAAAAACAGAGTACACCTTCAAAGCTAAGGAAAGAAATCACCTAATGATCCAATGAATTATGATGCATGTGAATGAATGAATCAGGTTTAAGAATCAATACAAGAATCAGAAAAGCACATTCCTTAAGCTTTGACAAGAACCTTCTTGCTTCAAGAAACAATCAATAACCCATATGTGTTTTTATGTAAGCAAGAACTCCCAGAACCTAGAAAACCCCAAGAAAGTATTTAGAATGCTTTATGTTAGCTCAGAATTCAAAATTGTCAAGTCACAAATCAAGCACAGTGTGGGTTCTATTTATAACAAACATTCTAATTGCCAGTAATCGATTAAACGCGCCTAATAATCGATTATCTATCATATGTAATCGATTAAATAAACCATGTAATCGATTAATATGTTTTATAGACTTCTGGGTTTTGGCAATGAACCAATTAATCGATTATTCCGTATCGTAATCGATTATCATAGTGGGCACTAGAAAAACTTGAAGTCCAGATTGCAACTAAAAAGCACTGTGTAATCGATTAAGGCAGACAACTTCATAAAACAGGGATAAGCCAAATGAGCTATGTAATCGATTACTGATTTTGGTAATCGATTATTGTATAACAATTAGTTAATCAGTAGTGTATAATGTAATCGATTACAAGTATTGGTAATCGATTAAGGTAGTGAGCTTATGGTTTTCTGTTTGGCTTTGGTAATCAATTACAGTCTATTGGTAATCGATTAAAATGTTTCTCAAGGCTGTTTTATATGTAAACTAAGGTCAAATAATCGATTAATCCGATATGTAATCGATTACATTGTTCTTGATAAGTTTTCCAGAAATAGCTAAGAACAAAGTAATTGATTATTATGCTTAAATAATCGATTAAATAGTGTAAAACAGTATTTTTCCAAAAACCTTTGTTTCAACTTAAACACTTAATCAAATTATCAAAGCCTTGTTAATTCTATGACTCTAAATGAAGATCTAAATGAATGATATGAATGCAATGCACTTGGATCACCAGAGATGCTTCTTCCTTTTCAATTAATTACAATTTATTCTTCAAGTCTTCAAGGCATGTTGAAAGTTCAAAACCAAGCTTGATCTCTTGTCCATTCTTCAAGTGTTTTCTTTGAAACCAACAATTAGTACCCTTAGACATTTGTTTCTTCTTATGGATACATCTAAACTTGGAGTGTCCAAACTTACCATAGAAATCACATTTGTCTGACTCAAACTCTGACTTGGAGGGTGATATCCCCTTTTCTAGACCTAGGCTAGACTTATCATGAGGATGTTGATGAAATTTTAAAAACATATATGAACTTTCCAAAAACTTCCCAATGTCTTTTGTAAGAAATGCTACTTTCTCTCTTAGTTTTTCAACTACAACGGTTCATCTATCTTACTGGCTTGACTTAGACTGTCTTCTAGAGTCTAGATTTTTTTTCCAGATCTTCATTTGATTTCTTCAATTAAGTGTTTTCAAAGACAGATGATTTAAATTTTTCTTTGTACTTTTTGCACTAAAGTGAAACCATATGATAGTTCTGAATAAGAACATCATAGGACATATCCTCTTCATCATCCAATGAAGCATTGAAAGAGGTATCAAATTCAAAGCAAGTTTTTACATTTACCTTCTTGTTTGTATTAGCCATCAAACATATGTTAGCTTTCTCATTGTTTGAACTGCTACTATTCTCACTGTCTGAGTCGTCCCAAGTGAACATCAAAATCTTCTTTTTCTTGTCATCAAAGTATCTCATTGTCTTTAGCTGGAGACACTTAGCCTTCATATGTTTGAGCTTTTTGCACTCAAAATAGGTGATTTCATTGTTTTCTACCTTGTATTTCTTTTTGAATCTTGTGTCCTTTCTTTTGGAGGAGTGTTGGAACTTTCTTTTCTTCTTCATCATTTGTTTGAACTTCCTATACATGAGAGTCACCTCATCATCTATGGACTCTTTAGAGTTATCTAATCCATCAAACTCAGCCATTTTCACTTTAAGAGCTTTGGAAGAACTCTTATTTTCTTGTTTTCTGGAGCTGGTTTCTCCAGACTTTAGGGGAACATAATCTTTCTTTTGTAGATGATCTTTGTTCTGAAGGTGAACTTTATGAACTCTAAGAATGCCTAACAACTCATCCTGGGCAATATTCTTTAAGTCTATACCTTCTTCTATAATTATGGTCTTAGGTTCCCACACCTTAGGAAAATTGTCCAAAACCTTCAAGTTTATCTGGGCTTTGGTATATGTTTGACCAAGAACTTCCGAATTGTTTATAAGGACTAGTATTCTTCAAAAAATATCATCCACAAACTCTGCTTCCTTCATGGAAAAGCTCTCAGAGTGGCAAGTCAAAGTTGCAACTTTCCTAAGTCTAACATCTTATGTGCCTTCATAGTTTAAGCTCAACGAGTAATAGATCTTTTTGGAAATTTAGCCTACATATTTTGTTATACTCATTTTTAGATAGGGCACATGTCAAAGTATATATGGCTTTCATGTTTAGCTCCATAATGGTCAGATCAACATTTGTCCATTCTACTTCAGGTTTGGGAATGAGAATGTCACCATTCGTAACAATAAGCCATAGTTTGTATTAAATGGACTAGATGTACACTACACAACATCGCTTTTTTAGAAAATTGATGTCGCATAATAAGAAATAAACGAAAAAAATGTGAAACATGTAAAATCAACATCATTTTTTTTTACTAAAATCGATGTTGTAGTACACCTTATAACATTAGTTTTACTAAAAATCAATGTTGCTTTATGCACACTACATTAATTTTTAGACAAACTGATGTTAACATTGCATAACAACATCAGACATCAATCATTATTTAAATGACTTACTTTAACTACAATCCATTTACCAGTAGCCTTGGATTTACTTCCTTGAATATCGTTGAATCCCTTCAAAGCACTGGTTAAGAGAAAAATGCATGCATATTGTACAATTAAAATATTGATGTCTTACAAATAATAAAGCAAATGTCGTACAAATTACAACTGACCTGTTAATATTTCCTTTCAAGTAGTTATCAGGCTTATTGTGCAAGGAACAGAACCAGACGAAAACATTGTCCTTAGGGCATATAACGACCAATAGCTAATGTACACTGCATTGGAGAACATTAAGTTATTATAATGCATACATTATTTAAATTGATTTGTATAGTTTTACTTATCCATTCAAGTAGGCTCCTAGGTAGACATGTTTCTGTGAATTTTGTATCCATTTCTTAATATAATCTTCAGATTCAAATTGATTGGCTAGATCTCTGTATGGATCATGGCTCAAGGAATCCATACATAGAGGCATTATCTGATTGTAGACTTAAGTCATTCATATGCCTATGGTTGTTAAAATAAAGTAAATTATGCAAAAAATTAAAATAATTAGTTATGTAATGGACTATAATGTAAAGTGACTTACATAATCCACAGTTGTAACATAGAGATGTTGAGACATTGACCACCTGTGTTATTTCAGAAAGATCTTCATGCTTTATGTACAAGGGGACATCCTCATTATACACCCCAAACAAAGTTGTATCCCACAACACCTACATAGGCTTGAGGAAAAGATGAGGAATCGTCAATGTCATCTGGTATAGAGGATCGTTATCAAGTTTCGTCTTATGTACATGTTCCGTTAGTCCCTTAGGTCCATGTTTATCCTACACAGTTTATAAACATAAGTCAATAATAGTTGACACTTTATTTGAAGAAGCTTTGAAGAACAAGACACGAATCAACTATGCGATCTTATTCTTTTATTCTTTCTTATAAAGCTTTTTAAAGATTCTTGTAAAGATACTAAGCTCTCAAAACACCATGTATACCTTGAGAGAAAAGACTAAAAGTGTTAAGTGATATATCTATCTGTAAGATGATCACATATTTAGTCAGTGTGCAATATTTCAACAAATCTTGTTGATTTGTTTAGAGCCAGTAGTGGCTTGGTATTGGGTTTAAGTCAAGCTTCGGGTAGAGCGTATAAGTGTAAGAGCTAGAAGTGGCAGTGAGCAATACTTATAATTGGTATAAGTTAGTGAAAATTTGGTGGTTGCCAAGAACTGGATGTAGTCTTGGGTTTAAGACAAACCAATATAATTTTGTGTGCTTATTTATATTGCTTGAATTGACAAAGGGTTCGAATTGTTTTTAGATCTTATATATCTCTTTTTGTTTTACTAAGCAATCTGTTTTCCTCATCATTTGATACAGTTGAATCAAAACCTTTCTAAGTGATTTTAGGTTTATCTGCGTCAGATGATAAACATGTTTTTAGTCTTAGAAGACTTTAAAATGTCTAAAACACAAATCAACCCACTTTCTTGTGTTATTTGATTCTACAGTTTGGTATCAGAGCTGAGCCTCTAAGAGTTCAACACTTAATAGTGTGTAGAGGAAAAGATCCAAATGGCAGATAACCAACATCAATTCATCATTGAGGGATCATATCACACAAGGCCACTAGGCTTCGCTAGAGAAGACTACCACTAGGGATATTTGTGACGACTCACCTTGTCGCTATGATTTCACTACTCTTAAAATGCAAAATTTCAATTTTTAAATGCAAGTTCTATTCACCAAATAACGCATAAATATGTGTGTGTGTGTGTGTGTGTGTTTGTATTAAATCACTATACATCATTCATATGTCAAGATATAGTTCAAGTTTTACATGTATGTAAACTTGGAATTTACATGCCAATAAAAAAAACTCAAAGAACCAATTAAGGAAGAGTTTGATAACAAAACACAACTCTCCCAAAATAAACTTCAACGTTATCATGGCAGTCTGATGGCTCCGACAAAAAGACATCCCTCCAAAAGACACCAATTGCTGCTTATTTGCTCCCATGAATGAAAGTTCGAGATCATCACAGACACCAACCACACGTACAAAATGTAAGGGTGACTTTGTTATAAAAGATCAACGAACATCATATGACAATGATTAGAAAGAAAATAATAACAAATAACCACAATCATTCCTAGTAATCTATCAGTTCTGTTAGAGTCAGGGGGAGCTCAAGAGGATCAAAAAGCTGAGTCTCTTAGGCAGCAAAGTATTTAGGCTTTTTTTCATGCGAGTTCAATTGATTGGTAGTTCTAATTTGTGTATGTCTAAGATGAGACTTCATATGATTCAATTGATTGGTAGTTCAATTGATTGGCAACAAAGTATTTAGGCTTTTTTTCATGCCAGCTCAATCATGTTTTTGCATTCATGTTTTCATAAAAACATAAGTTTTGTTAAAAAGCTTTTCTGAAACAAATAGTTTCATGATTGCAAAGAAAGCCAAGTGTTCACTGTTTTAAGTTTTTGGAAAAACAATTTCTCACTAGTTTAATCGATTATTAACAAATGGTAATGTATTATTTAAACTTTGAAGAACACTTTAATAAATTACAAGAGTATGATAATCACACTTCACAAAATCACAGATAGTCTTCCTGTGATAATCAATTATGATAGTGCTATGATCAATTACTTGACGCATGTTTGAAACAATGTCTGCCTATGTTAATCAATTACATTACGAAATAATCAATTACATTGTTCATAAATCTTTTTCCAGAAAGTTCAAAAACACTTTAATCAATTAAATGTATAATTAATCTATTACATAAGTGAATTTAATCGATTACATTAGTGAATTAATCGATTACTGAAAGTTACAAACAATTTTCTATAAATAGCTATTAGGTGTTTTGAAAAGACACAACGAATTATCAAAGTATTTTCATAAGCCTTCTAAAGTAAGAAAAGATTCTAAGTGCTTTACTCTATCAAGTCCCACAAAATCCTCAAGCTCCAAGATTTCTAAAGAGGATTTCTTTTTGGGTAAGGTTTCAAAAAAAGTGTTGGAAGGAAAGTTTTGAAGTTGTTTCTTTCAGTATTGATTCAAGTGTGGTAATCTTTTGCAAACATCATTACTGGATCATCAGGTGGTTTCTTTCCATACAACTTGATTGTGAATTCTTTTGAATTTCTTTTTGTGTGTAACTATAACAATAGTTTTTCTTAAGGCTTTTCTAGAATAAGTGTTTCTAGAGGTAAGAGTAGAGATAGGTTTTCCCTATTATGTCTTGATCACAGAGATTCTATGTGAGTTATAGATCTCGTTATTGATCTGGGTGTAACGACCCGCCTCGTCGCTATTGTATCACTAACTCTTAATTACTCATAACAGATTTTAATGAAAATCCCTTATAATTGATTATGAAAATGGCAGTAAGTTTTTCACAAACATAATTTAGTTCTATTTACAAGTATCTAGATCTAAAATGTTTCTTCAAAAGAAAACAAGAGACTAATCTACGAAAGAGTTGACTATCAAAACACAACTCTTTTCCAAAATCTAATCCATCATCATCACGACAGCTCGGCGGCTCCAACCAAAAAGATATCTTCCTCCAAGTCACCTAATGTTGTCCATCTGCTCACACGAACGAAGGTTCACGATCATCACAGGTACCAATCCACACGGTACAAGCAAATGTGAGTTTATCATGTAAAAATAACGAGTAATAGATAATGGTAGTTAGAGAATGCAATCCAAAACATCACAATATCATCACAACACCCAGTCATTTCATCACGCAACAAACAAGAACAACCATCCAAATACATTCCATAGTCAACCTATAATGCCTAGAATAATGCATGCTCCTGACTCATCTCTCAGCATGCAATGTAGTACCATCCCGGAAATAGTCCAACACAGGGAGATAATACAACAGGATGTCAGGGTCACTCTGTCGTGCACAGGCTGCTCCCCTCACTGGTGATCAGCCATGGGTCTCAGTAAAGGACTTCCAAACAGTTGTGCCCCCCCCAGTACCTCCGTACTCTGCAGCCAATCATCATATTTCCATAAAACAAATGAAGTATGTCACGTGGGTATCATCAATGCATGACCCACCCAGGAACAAATCCTTCCTCGCAAGGGTGACTCGTCATGCACCCCCATGTACATACATACCGCCCCAACATGGGCTCACCGATGCAATGACCTTGGCTAGGAACAAATCCTTCCTCGCAAGGGTAACCTACCGATCGTTGCACCATCCGGTATATGCATAGCATACAACAATAGCATCATCAATATTATCACCTCATATACCAACCTTCACTATTCCAACATTATCATATATAATCATTACTTACACATCAATCATAAACACAACGTAAACTAGTGAGCCGAGATGGTCCACTAACTAGGCAGCACTAAAGAAAAAGAATAAACTGAGCCTGTAGCACTAGCCCGGCAGCTCTAAAGAAAGAAACGAGCTCAGCAGCTCTAAAGAGAAGAAACGAGCTCGGGAAAGGAACCCAGTCACTCTAAATAAGAGGAAACGAGCTCAACAGCTCTAAAGAGAAGAAACGAGCCTGGGAAAGGAACTCGGTCACTCTAAAGAAGGGGAAACAAGCTCAACAGCTCTAAAGAGAAGAAACGAGCCCGGAAAAGGAACCCGATCAATCTAAAGAAGAGGAAACGAGCTCAGCAGCTCTAAAGAGAAGAAACGAGCCCGGGAAAGGAACCCAGTCATTCTAAAGAAGGGGAAACGAGCTCAACAGCTCTAAAGAGAAGAAACAAGCCCAGTAAAGGAACCCGATCACTCTAAAAAATAGGAAACGAGCTCAACATCTCTAAAGAGAAGAAACGAACCTGGGAGCACTAACCTGGTAGCCTTCACCTCCACAAACACACCGTTAAAAAGGTGTTTTGGGAGTTCACAGCAACGAACATCAACTTCACGGATAGGGGATACTTACAACATCAATATCTTCACACAAAAATACCATCAATCATAACATTCTGCATCCCATTCGTTAAAAGGCATAGATTTTCTTGAAAATCAGCACAACATAGGGACATGCAGTTATCTTCATAGTTGGACTCCCTAGCCCCCAACTATGGTATCTAAAACTGATTATCAACATAATAAACTCCCCTTACCTAACCAGGAGTCCTTCTAATACAGTCTAGCGATATTATAACACTATCCTTTGAAGTGTGAGGTTGTCCAAACACAGTGCTCTCAAGGAAGCCAAGATAAGAAAGGTTGGGGCTCTGTTCTCGTTCGAACTTCAAGAAGGGTTTCCGAAGACTTCTACTCTGGTCACGAGGTTCCTCTTGGCATTCTATGGCAAGCTACGGTGGTCCTTGGTGGTCTTTAGTGGTTCAGAGTGGTTGAAGGGAGTGGTTTTAGGGTGTGGAAAGTTAGAGAGAAAAGGGAGAGAAAAGCGCAAAAGATGAAAGAAAGAACACACTTCCACTGCGCCACTCTGATACTTATATAGATGACTTGAAAAACTCACTTAGCGTGTACATACAGCAACCACAGACCAAACAAAGTTGACTTAATCTAACATTCACCAAACACTCATACCAAGACAAAAGCCTAACAAGACAGTAAATTATGAAGTAAATTAAATAATCAAGCAACATATCACACATCAAACATATATCTCAGAAACTTGAAATTTCACGGTGTTACACTAGGTGTGATTAAGAGTGGTTGTAAAAAGCTTGTAAGAAACAGATTGTTATTAGTTGAACTCTAACTTGTTGGTTAGAAGAACTGGATGTAGCTTCTCTAGGTTGAGAAGTGAACCAATATAAATCTTTGTATTGATTACTTGATCTTTACCTTTTCTTGCTGTTCTAACTTATGATTCATTGGTACATCAATTCACAATCAACAAAAAAAGTTTTTGATTGCATTCTTTGAGTAGCGGTGTTTGATTGGTTGGAAGCTTTCTTGGATTGTTTTGTGATATGATCTTGTTAACTCTGATTGTTTAAGAATTTTTAATTGTCCAAGATCAACCAATTCACCCTCATCTTGGTTCTTATGTGTTGTTCATACTATTTTCAAGTTCAACATACATTTAAAAAACTAGTCATCAACTTTTCAACAATTCAAATCAATTATGCTCGGAATGATGCATGCACCTGACTCAACTCTCAAATGCAATTTGGTACCATTCATCAAGAAATAACCTAAGTGTGTCTTCATGACACTCTCACTTAGGAAAACTTAGCAGCAATTATCGAGGTCACCCAGTCATGCACATGCCACTCTCCCCCATGTTGATAAGCATGAGTCTCCAGAAAGTTCCAAACTAAGTGATATGACCCAAGTACTAGCATTTTTCTCCCATGAAAAATAGGGTTGGCAAAATGGGCCTGGCCTGGAGGGCCATCCCATATAACCCACGAAAAAAAGTGGGCCGGGTTGACATTATCAACCCACATTCATTAAACGGGCCGGGAAACCCGGCCCACAAAAACACAGGCCAAAATCGGGCCAGCCCACTTGGCCAACTATTCTTTTTTTTAATCCGTGAGTGACTGAGTCATTGAGTGAGATTGAGAGACAGAGTGACTTACAGTCACTGACCCTGACCCCCCGTGACTCCCACGTCGGTCTACCCGCTCCCTGCTCTGCTCCCATCCCGTGGTCATGACTCCCCCCTCTGCTCTTAGCTCTGCTTCCAACTCCGCTCTCAGCTCCAGTGGATCTTGAAGGTTAAAGATGGCCAACATCTTCTAGAAGAGGAGCTTCAACTTCTGTACAAATATGTACTTTTCTTTCTTTGATTCCTCGCTGTTACTCCAAAATCCTCTGTTTCCCAACCTTTGCTTTGTTTATTTTACCCCTTTTTTGTATATTAAATAGGAATCTGATTATGCATTTTGTTCCCATCGCCTTTAGCCTTTGTTCTTCTCATGGTTTTGTCCCTTTTTGTTGGGATTTTTTTGGGGAAACAACATTCTTAATGCTCTCTTTGCTTCTTAACTTCTCATTGTGTCTAGAGAACATCTTCATAGTTGAAACTGATCAGCTGAAAACTGGAACCCCTACCTAAGTGGACATTCGCACTGTAAATTTCTGAGTATTAGAACCTAAGCATGGAGATGAAGAGGTTTGTCCATCTAAACCTATAAGTAGGTTCATTAGATTAAATTTTGGTTCAAATCAGGCTTTTGGTTTGTAGTTTGCAAATGGTTGTATGCACTCATTACAAGTGTCACTTCTAATTATGTTAGTCTTTTAGTAATCTTGATACAACTTAAAGGCCTTAGTAGTTTGCTACATGGAGAATTATGTCTACCATCCATCAGTTGGCCAAGGTTAAACATGTTTTATTAAGTTAATTCTCTGATTCGCTTGGTCGATAATAATATTTAGCATAGCTTTGCAATACTTGTAGTGGTGATAGTTCAAACAATTTATGACACGATAAATAAAAATAGAATTTTACTTTTCCTCCAATGTTGAATGATAATGATAATGCTCAATTGCTAATTGCTTGTAAGTTGTAATTTGGAATCATTTGTATTATTTTCTGATTTGATATATTGTTCACTTTTTTAGATTGTAAGATTCAAAGATAAACAGTCTCATCAAATATTTCTTGAACCTGAGGGTCGAAATGTACCTGAGCTGTATGTGCAGGTAAGTTATATATACTTGTCTATTCAAAGTTATATATATTGTTACAATTGCTCTGTTTACTTTTTTTTTTCTTTCACAGTTTTTTCTAGAAATGTTCTATTTTGGAGTTCTATATTTTTTAAATGCATTGCAGGGAGACTTTGTTGATCGAGGTTACAACAGTGAAGTTTTCACCATCCTTTTACTTCTAAAAGCTAGGTATGCTCTTTTAATTCATGCTTGCATCTGTCTTGATTCTCGACTTGTTATTGTCTTTGCATGTATTGTTAATAAGATTATCACTTGGAATTTGGCCTAGCTTTGGAGGCATTTAAGAAGAGTTTTGAGATTAATTTGGTTTATCACTTGGAACTTGGAGTTTCTAAGCGTATTCTAATTAACTTCGAAGTTTTAATATCAAAATGCTTATGATAATGATACTTTCTAACAGTATTTCATTGCTAGCATATTTGACTTTGGACAGTTTACATGATTACATCCATTTGCAAGTGGTGCAATTTTGTGAATTATCACATCTTTCATTCTGCATCAGTTTTAAATTGTTTATGTTTATTTATTTTTTGTGAATTATCACATTTGTATTTTTTTAATAATTTTTTTGTCTTTTTTTTTTTTTTTAAATTTTTTAGGTGGGCTGGCCCATTGGCCCACCAATCCACCTTAAAGTGGGGTGGGCTAGCATTTGCAGCCCACTTTGCAAAAGTGGGCCAGCCTGGCTCGACCCGCGTTTTTGGTGGGTTAGGACCAGCCTGGCCTGTTTTTTAGTGGGCTGGCCCACTTTGCCAACCCTAATGAAAAACCACAAGTACTTACTAATAAATTTTATACTATTTTCACACAATTATGCAGTATGAAACACGAGCTCCAACAATGCATTGACCTTGAATAGTTAAAAAATTTAAACAATCATCTTCCCTCTCCATGGATGCTTATAATTTTTAAACCAAATCCCCTTCCCTCTTTAGGGATTTTCAGATGGGTCACTGCACCCCCATGTACATACATAACATGCAGTCATTTCAATGACATGATCAACATCAACATCATCAACATCAAAATCATCTCATCTCAATATCATCATCAACATCAACATCATCTCATCTCAATGTCATCTACATCACAAGCAATGACATTCTACATATAAACTCAATCCTAGGATTCACATTCCCCAGGTTATAAGTGCCATATTTTTGTTATTTTTAGGATTATAATGCGGGCACTTATCTTTTGATTTCAGTAAATTATTGTATAAACTTGCCCTAATCCTAGTTGTTTTAATATTTTGTACATATATAAATGTTGTTGTTTACATTTGGAAGAGTCATCCATTCAATTTCGATGTTTCGATAGGTATTCGTGGCATCTAAAACAAACCAAGACAAGAGGAGAGGGCAAAAAGGTCAAAAGAAGAATTTTCTGGAAGTCAAATTCGCCATGCTAGCAATTAACTCGCCTGGGCGAGTTAACCATTCTTCAACATTAAGTAACAACTCGCCTGGGTGAGGTTTCCTGACCAGCTCCACCTTTTCCTCTAAAAGGCCATGTAAGGAAGAAGAAAGAGAGCCTAGGAACTAAACCAAAAGCAAGAAAACATAGAGAGGGGTGAGAGAAGAGAGAAATTGGTGAGGAAACTCTATCGGAAAGGATCGGGGATCGCTTCCTTCATCATGTCTTCAGTTGATCTTGTGCTCTACACAATGATTGGCTAGTTTCTTCAAAGGGTTAGATGTAATCTTCGTACCCTTATGTATCTCTTTTGATATTTATATGCATGAATCTTTTCTACTAATTATTGGTGATTTCATTCTATTCTTAATGCTTGATTCTACTTGATCACTAGTTTCATGAAATTAGATTCTAAGTTTGACTGGAGGTACTATGATGTCAAAAAGCCCGGAGGAAGCAATTACAATCATTGACTCCATAGCAGTCAGTGATTTCTAGTCTCACCATGATAGATCTCCGGTACAGAGGAAAGGTATAATGGAGCTAGATACTCAAAATGCAATTCTAGCTCAGAATAAATTGTTAACTCAGCAAATAGAGGCTGTTGCGACACGGCAAGTGCACCGATCATTCCAAGTAATAAAGTGATAAGAAAGTATCGTCTCCACGAGGATTGAGGCACTAATATCAATTGTAATTTATGATTCTTAATATTGGAGT
>QARZ01040757.1:0-38635 GCA_013407115.1 Glycine latifolia | reverse complement strand
TTTAGATGACTTTGATAGTGTAGTTTTAGACAGTAACATAGTGTCTTTTGACTTTGATTCTGAATTTACTTCTAATCCTTCTACTTCTGAACATCTTGATACAATGGCTGATAACAACCTAACTTTTAAGGAATTAGCTACACCTGATGTTGTTTACCAACCTTGGTGTATTCAATATCCTGAGACTGAGGTCAGTTATGAGCTAAAATCTGGACTGATCCATTTGCTTCCAAAGTTTCATGGTCTTGCAGGTGAAGATCCACACAAGCATATTAAGGAGTTTCATGTAGTGTGTTCCACCATGCGACCACATGACATTCATGAAGATTATGTCAAGATGAAGGCATTTCCTTTTTCACTGGATGGTGTGGCCAAGGACTGGTTGTACCTTCAACCAGATCCTATCAACACTTAGACAGATATGAAGAGAAGATTTCTAGAGAAATTCTTTCCAGCATCCAGAACAGCATCCATCCGGAAGGAGATTTGTGGTATAAGACAACTAGCTGGGGAGACATTGTATGAGTACTGGGAGAGATTCAACATGCTGTGTGCTACATGCCCTCACCATCAAATCAGTGAGCAATTTTTAATTCAGTATTTTTATGAAGGTTTGATGTTGATGGACAAGAGTATGATAGATGCAGCTAGTGGAGGCGCTTTGATGGACAAGACCCCTCTTGCTGCAAGGCAGTTGATTTCTAACATGGCAGCCAATTATCAACAATTTGGTACTAGAGGTGTTGCTACATCCAAGGATGCAAATGAAGTTTCTGTTTCTATGGTTGCTGATAACCAGAGGTTGGAGAACAAATTGATAGAGTTGACATCCCTTGTGAGGCAACTTGCTATTGGTCAACAACAGAATGTGATGGCAGCCAACCAACTAAGACTTTGCGGTATCTGCTGTGCGCCTGATCATCCAACAGATGCATGTCCCACTCTCCAAGAGACAGAACAAGCTGTCGAAGTTTCTGCCATGCAACCTGGACAACCATTTAGACCTCAACAGCAGTATAATCCTTACTCCAGCACTTATAATCCTGGTTGGAGTGATCATCCGAATTTAAGGTATGGTTGTTGCAAACTCAGCAAGTGTACCGTTCGTTTCAAGTAATAAAGTGAGTAAGTAAAGTATCGTCTCCACATGAATAATCGATTATTTCGTTATGTAATCGATTATTTCTTAAGAAAAATCAGTTTTAAAGCATGCTGTAATCGATTAATTTGTAGAGTAATCGATTAATTCATAAGAATACAATTGAGGAAGATGAAGTGTAATCGATTATCCTCAAATGTAATCGATTATCACAGTACAAATGCAAGTTTCAATGAGTTTCAGAACAATTTAATCGATTATTCCGTAAGGTAATCGATTATTCCAGTGGGAGTGATATTTTGTAAAACCTTTGGAAGCTTGTGTAATCGATTATTTCATTGGTTTAATCAATTATTCCAGTGGAATGGTTTTTTTGAAAAGGAATTCTATATAGAATAATCGATTATTTTGCTTGTGTAATCGATTACATAAGCTAAAATTTCATTCCCAATGGCTTTTTAAGTGATTTTAATCAATTATTCTGCACCTTAATCGATTATCACAGTAAAATATGCAGGTTGAATAGTTTTTATGCAGCACAATTTCAAATTTCAAATGCAAATTATGATTTAGCTAACATTCAAGTATTTCTCATGGTTTGGCACAAATCAAGCATACATTAGCAGATATTGGATTCGTCAAGGATGCCTAGCATGTTTGTTAGAGTGTAATATCTATCTCTATCCAAGGGTTTGGTAAATATATCAGCCAATTGAAAATTGGTTTCAACAAATTCAATTTTGATGTTACCCTTTTGGATATGGTCTCTGATGAAGTGATGTCTGATTTCAATATGCTTTGGAGATGTTAATGGCACTTGTATTATCACACAACAGAGGTATTTCCTTTAGCTCAACACCAAAGTCCTAAAGTTGTTGTTTCAACCAAAGGCTTTGTGCACAACAGCTTCCAGCTGATATGTATTCTGCTTCAGTAGTGGATAATGCAACACATGATTGCTTCTTGCAGTGCCAAGAGATTAATGAGCTTCCTAGCAAGTGACAAGTTCCACTTGTGCTCTTTCTATCCAACTTGCACCCTGCGAAATTAGAATCAGAATATCCAAGTAAGATAATAGGTGTACCTTTTGGATACCAAAGTCCAACTTTTGGTGTGGACTTGAGATATTTGAGAATCCTCTTGACTGCTGTTAGATGAGATTCCTTGGGATTGGCTTGATATCTAGCACACAAGCAAAAACTTAGAATTATATCAGGCCTACTAGCAGTGAGGTACAACAAGGAACCAATCATTCCCCTGTATTTGGATTCATCAACACTTTTGCCTTTGTCATCTATGTCAAGATAAGTAGAAGTTGCCATAGGTGTTGCTGCATCCTTGCAACTTTCCATTTCAAACTTTTTAATCATCTCTTGACAGTACTTTGATTGACTTAGGAAGGTTCCATTCTTTAGTTGCTTGACTTATAATCCTAGAAAGAATGTGAGTTCCCCCATCATTAACATTTCAAATTCACCCTGCATTGTAGCTGAAAATTCTCTACACATTGATGGATTAGTTGAACCAAAAATTATGTCATCTACATAAATTTGAACTAATAGTATATCATTTCCTTTTCTTTTTATGAACAAGGTTTTATCAACTTGACCTCTTATGAAAGATTTTTAAACCAGAAATTTACTTAACCTTTCATACCAAGATCTAGGTGCTTGTTTCAAACCATACAATGCTTTTCTTAATTTGTAGACATGATTTGGATGCTTATTATCAATAAATCCAGGAGATTGTTCTACATAAACTTCCTCTTCTATGTACCCATTTAAGAAAGCACTTTTGACATCCATTTGAAACAATTTGAAATTCATCAAACAAGCATATGTAAGCAATAACCTAATGGCTTCTAATCTGGCTACTGGAGCATAAGTTTCATCATAGTCAATGCCTTCCTCTTGGTTGTATTCGACTTTCATCCAGCTTATTTCTAAAAACCCATTTAGTGCCAATAGGTTTATGAGTTGATGTTCTAGGGACTAGCTCCCAAACTTCATTTCTTTTGAATTGATTCAACTCATCATGCATAAACATTAACCAATGTTCATCTAACAATGCTTGATCAATACTATTAGGTTCAATTTGTGAAACAAAATCCATGTTACAGCAGAGATTTCTTAATGAAGATCTAGTAGAAACTCCCTTTGAAACTTCACCAATTATGTTATCAAGGGAGAGGTCTCTTGTTGTTCTCCAATCTTTAGGCTCATGTCTAGGTGTTGATTGTTCTGTTTCAGCACATGGTTCTTTCTTTTCTTTCATCAATGAGTCATTCAATTAAATAAATTCTTCCATAGGGCCTGCATCAATATCGCACTTCTTTTCCTCTTTAGAGGGATTAGATTCATCACAAATAACATGAACTGATTCTTCCATGCATAATGTTCTTTTATTGAAAACTCTATATGCTTTGCTTTGTAATGAGTATCCAAGAAAAATGGCTTCATCAGCTTTGGCATCAAATTTTCCAAGTGATTCTTTGCCATTATTTAACACAAAACACTTACAGCCAAAGGTTCTCAAATGGGAAACGTTTGGTTTTCTACCCTTGTATAGTTCATAAGTAGTTTTCTTTAAAATAGGCCTTATTAGTAATCTATTCAAGGTGTAGCAAACTGTACTTACAGCATCAGCCCAAAAGTGTTTAGGCAAATTAGTCTCATTAAGAAGAGTTCTTGCACCTTCTTCAAGGGATCTATTTTTCCTCTCCACAACACCATTTTGCTGAGGTGTTCTTGGAGCTGAAAAATTGTGGTTGATTCCATTTTCTTCACAGAATTTATCAAAATGTTCATTTTGGAATTCTCCACCATGATCACTTCTTATTGACATAATTTTGCTTCCTTTTTCATTTTGAGTAAGTTTGGCCAGTTTTCTAAAAGCATTGAAAGCATCACTCTTGGATTTCAAAAAGAAAGTCCATGTGAATCTAGAGTAATCATCAACAATGACAAGCCCATAGTAATTGCCTCCTAAACTCATAGTTCTAGAAGGACCAAACAAATCTATGTGAAGTAATTCAAGAGGTCTTGAAGTAGAAACAACATTTTTACTTTGAAAGGAATTTTTAGTTTGTTTCCCCTTTTGACAAGCATCACATAATTTGTTCTTCTCAAACTTGAGTTTGGGTAATCCAATGACCAAATCCTTTTTAATTAGCTTGTTCATATGATGCATGTTAATGTGACTAGCCCTCTTATGCCATAACCATGATTCATCTATTTTACTAATCAAGCAAGAAGTGTTATGAATATATGCATGATCTATAGAGAGTAAGTAGATACCTTTACTTTTTCCTATGTGAATTACCTCACCACTTTGTCCATCACATATCATACAACAATTCTCATTGAATGACACTTTGAACTCTTTATCACACAACTGACTTATGCTTAATAGGTTGTGTTTCAATCCTTCCACATAGAGAACATTTTTTATCTTGGTTTTGAAGTTGTCTCCAATACTTCCTTCACCAATTATTTTACATTTGTTATTATCCCCATAAGTGACAAATCCTCCATCTTTAAGAGTCAAATTTATCATGATAAAAAGCTCCAACAGGACTTACTCAAAAGTTAGATGAAGATTTGTGGGCATACAGAACAACATATAAAGCTCCAACAAGACTCACTCCCTTCCAATTGGTCTATGGAAAATCTTATCATTTACCTATTGAGTTAGAACACAAAGCTTACTAGGCATTAAAATTTCTGAATTTTGATTCGAATGCAGTTGGTGAACACAAGAAGCTCCAAATTCATGAATTGGAGGAATTGAGGTTTCAAGCTTATGAAAATTCTAAGCTTTATAAGCAACAAGTTAAAATTTATCATGATAAAAAGCTTATGAAAAAGAATTTTCAGCCTGATTAATAGGTTTTGTTATTTAACTTTAAATTGAGATTGTTCCCAGGTAAGCTGAAATCTAAGTGATATGGACCATTCATCATCAAAGAAGTCATGCCACATGGAGCTGTAATACAAGAAGATCTAGCCACAAAGAGGACATGGACTGTAAATGGAAGCAGAATCAAACACTACTTGGGTGGTGATGTTAAGAGACTCACCACTGTGGTCCAATTGTAGGAAGTTTAAGCTACAACAAGGACGTCCAGCTAACAAGACATTAAAGAAGCGCTTCTAGGAGGCAACCTAGTATATTCTAAACCTTTTGTTCTATGATATATGTGTTTTATATCTTGTGTGGTACATTTATATTGCATTACTTAATATTTAAGTTTTATTGAAACATTATATACTTATACATTATATGTTTTGAATTATAGGTTAATTATAGTTAAACATTACTATAGATTAGTATGAAACTGCATTTTTAATATAATTTAGTAATATTAAAAAATCTGTTTCTGAAAAAAAGGGAGTTAACAGAGGGCCATTTCAAAAACCACTCTCATTTCTCCCTCTTCCATTTTAACATTCTTGTAACCTCATCTTCTACTACAAATTCGCCCAGGCCATCTCCCATTTCCAGAAATTCATGTAAGTTTCCCACATCACTTGAAATCGTTCATGTAAGTTTCATATTTCCATGTAGCTTTCTTGTAAATTATGATTATGTTAGTTGTAGTTTTTGTTGTTTTTCTATAAACTTCAAAATAGTTAGGTCAATTAGTCATGAATTGATCTGTGTTGCTCAAATATGTGATTGGTCTGTACTGTTTCTCCATTTATACACACTAATTCATGTACACACAAACTGTTTGATGAAATGCCTCAATGACCAGCCATGTTTGTATTCCTTAAATAGGCACAAATTTCACTCCCTAAAATTTGTTTAGACAGCTTGTACGAATGCTAAGCTCACATAGTTCATGAGAAAAGACTTGTTTGCATGACTATAAGTTAATCATTGAAATGTCAAATTTTCTTAAAAGACTAAAGCACCTAAGTTACTCTTCACAAAGCTTACATTTGTTTGAACTAAACCTTGGAGTAGCATGTTTAAAACTGCTCAGATTGGCTGAATTATTGACACTCCATAACACATGAATTGTTTGTTGAAGGCTTAAATTGTAATGCACATTGAAACAATTGAATTTTTTGATATATTGCAAGCTAAACCTTAAATGGTATATTGGTATGATTGGGAAGATTGAAAATGTAACACCCTCATATTTAATACATATTTGTGAGTTTTTCTCATTAAATTATTAAGATGCACTGATATTTTACAAAATGAGTTTAAGGCAAAAATGACGAAAATGCCCCTAGATATTTTGAAAATTACCAAAATACCCTTTAGCTTAGAAATGACCAGATATTTTTGGAATTTTGTAGGAACCTGAGGAAAGGACAATATACCCTTAGATAACAAATTATAAATAAAGCAGACAACAAGAAACCATGAATTAGAATTTTAGGAATTTTAATAGAAATTTTGAAAAGAGCTTAATACAGACTAACCCAAGTATCTGAAAAACACAGAAAAATGATAGAAAAAATCTATAAAATTTTCTCTTAATTATAGGATAAATAGACGTTTTAACAAGTTAGTTTAGTAATTTTACTAATTAAAAGCAAATTGGACCAATAAGAACTTAGAATATTGCCATTACATGTAATAAAAGAAAAAAAATTATTGATTGGGTTTTAAAAACAAGCTTTGGCCGTATGACATGCTATCCAAGGAGAAAAGCTTTTAGAAAAGTCAAGAATGGTCACATGGAGGATTAAAGAGCTTAGCCTAATCCAATTGGTCCATGTGGAAAGTTGTCATTAATGCTTTAAGACAATTCAAAGTGCAAAAACCTATTAAATTCAAAGCACCATATGTATGAGATAAAGGACAAAGGGAATCCTCTACACCAATTGAGAAGTGCACGTGAAGAATAAGCCAGGAGCAAGGAAAAGTGTAGAAAATTCATGAAGCAAGCCACTTGGAAGAACATGATTCACTAGCCAATAGAAGCTAACCAAATGGAAAGCAAATCATGATCACTTAAGTAAGATATTTGTAGATTTTTTTTTTAACAAAGCAAAGGCTAACACTTTTATAAGGGAATGTGGGGACCGTGCACATGGAAGTGAACGTGCAACCTCTAGCCTTGTCCCTTTCAAAGCAATTTCAAAACCTTTTCAAAATAAACCAATAGTGGTCGTGCAATTACTCCCTTTGCATCCTTCTCACTTTGACCTTCCTATCATTTTCAAATTATACCTTCACTCAAAAAGAAAACCAAGACTACCAACTTAGCTAAGTGCACGTGAGAATCAAGGGAAAAGGAAGCAAGAGCTGTCAAAATTTTAAGGCAAGCAAGGTATGGGAAGTTCTTTGATAAGCAAAGTTTAAATATTAATTATGCTAAGATTAATAATTGTTCTAAAAGAAATTTAATCCTTACCTACTAAGTGTGATGAATTGATTTAAAAAGCTTAAGATTGTAATGTAACGCCTCTCTTAACTCTCTCGTACTTGATTGATTTTAATTAAAAACTCGTGTATTAAAATGGTCTTAGTTGTAAATTTTTTCGCGAAAATTCCTTTTGCCTTGCTTGCTAATGATTTGTTTGTAGTCTAAACGATTTCCTTCACCACGATTCATATAATAAGAATACAGTCCAAATACAGTATCCAAAATGGACAACTTATCACAAATTACATGCCACAGAAAATTACAAATCACAACATACAGCTTCTCATCAAACTTCTTCATCAATCTTCATCTACATCTAATGCTTTCCTGTTTCTCTGCTCGCCCAAATGAATTGGGGTCATCACAGGTGTCAACCACAGACACAACTTGGGTAAGTATTTAATAAACACAGTTTAGATAATTCAACAGGTGTACAACAGCCCAAAATAATAAAATACAGAATAATAATCAAATAATCATAAACCAATGTTAATAATGGTTGATGCATGATTTCTTTATTAAATGATGCATGACTGAGATCTCAGAGGCCTAAAAGGTACCAAAATCAAAATAGTTTCACCCACTCCAGTGAAACCAGTCCCACCCACTCCAGTGAGACAGTCCCACCCACTCCAGTGAGACCTCCCTCCACTCTGAGGGGATAAAAAGGTACCATAAAACAGTTCCACCCACTCCAGTGGAACAGTCCCACCCACTCCAGTGAGACCTCCCTCCGCTCCGAGGGGATAAATGCAAATGATGTATGTAATGGCTGGTTTTATTTTTTTTATTTATCTCTTTTATCATTTGTTTCAATTTTCATATCAACTCATTCCACCCACTCCAGTGGAATTCATATCATATAGTTCCACCCACTCCAGTGGAACACAAAACAACCAGCAACTCACTTTTAAATCATCTTTATTACAGAATCTCAACAAAGCTCAACATCAAGTGAATATCATACCGCTACTTCAATTTATTTAGTTACATTAATACAATACAGCAACTTGTTTAAATACAGCAATCCAATAACACATACAGCAACCAGCAACATAGTAGTCCAATATATCATCACATACAGCAACCTAGTGGCTTACAGCAACCATAGTACCATACGGCAATATAAATAAATACAGCATACTGCAACCATTAAGTTACAGAATTAATTTTACAGCCACATGATTATCATACAGCAACAACAATATTAAGCTACAGCAACATAATAAATAACATACAGCAACAGCATAAAATATCATTCAATTTATTTACAGCAACAGAATTAGATGTACAGCAACTTACAACAACATACTAGCAACCTAATTATTATTCAACAACATACAGCAACATACAGCAGCCTAATATCATACAGCAACCTCAAATACTGCAACGTAGTAACATATCATACAGTCACATTAAATTACTGCATACAACAGCACCTTAATTAAAATTACAACATACAGCAACATCATAGAATATCCTACAGCAACATTAAACAAATATACAGCATCTTTTAGTTATAATTACAACCATGACAGCAACATAATTATCTAAGCAACAACATACAGCAACATTAAATACAGCTAAGTAATCCTATGGCTACCTAGTAAAATTAAATATTTTAGACAGCCATCTATTTAAGTTCAAATTAATTATTCTTTAGGTTACTTAATCACTTTATTATTCAATCTAACTATTCTTCAAATATAGTAAGATTACTACTTTAATTAACCATCCTTGCTACCTTGTCCATTCATTTAATCATTTAAACAAACACTTAGCATGCATAGTTTAAATCTTATAAGAATGAATGATAGCATAGATTAAATCATGTAGGAATAAGGCATAACATCACCTATTTAATTATCTAAACCATGTAAACCAAATACTTCCCCATACCTTTCTTGATTTTTAACTTTGGACAGCTTCTACTTCCTTTCCCTTGATTTCCACGTGAGATTACTAGAGTTAGAGGTCTTGGTTTCTCTTTTCAAATGAAGGTATATTTTGAAGGTGATAGGAAAGTGAAAGTGAGAAGGATGCTACAAGGATAAGTGCACGGCCACTTCTTGGTGTTTTTTGGAAAATGCTTTGAAATTGTTTTGGAATTGTTTTGAAAAGAACCAAGCTAGGAGTGCACGTTCCCCTTTCATATGCACGGTCCCCTTTTATATAAAAGTGTTGTCTTTTGCTTTTTTAAACAAAATCTACAAATATCTTACTTAGCCATCATTGCTTGCTTTACATTGATTTGAATTCTATTGGCTAATCACTTATATTCTTCCAAGTGGCTTCCTTCATGATACTTCCACCGTCTTCTTGCCCTTCTTCCCTTATCTTCACGTGCCTTATCATTTTGGTAGCCAATTCTATTTGGTTTGTAGCTTATACGGTTGGTGTCTTAAGCTTTGTAATAAATTTTCTTCTAAAAACCCGTTTCTGTAAAATAGTAATTCCGGGTTCATTAACCGTTGGATCTTCTTGAAATTTTAAGGGCATACTCCTATCTCATATATATAATATTTTGACCGTTGGATCTTTGAACTAATGTGTAGAAATGTCCACGGATTCCAAAGGAGTCAAGAGGAGGTTTACTTCAAAAAATCTTCTTAATTCATTATTACCTTACTTTACAAATGGACCAATGACATGTATCCTAGTTTCTTAAACATCCATGTGTCCATTCTTGAAGTTTCTTAAAGCTTTCTCCATTGATTTTGCATCATACGGTCAAGACATAATTTAGAAATCCAAATCAATCCAATTTTTCTTTTATTACTTATAATAACTAAATTTTACTTTCTTATTGGTTCATTTTGCCTTGAATTATTAGAATTACTAAACTAACTTATTAGAAAAACCTATTTCTTCCATAATTAAGAGAAAATTCTATGGATTGTATCTCTCCTTTTTCTAGTGTTTTCCGGATGCCTGAGTTGGTTTCGATTATATTCTTTTCAAAATATTTATCAAAATTCCTAGAAATTCAATTTGATGATTTCTTGTCACCTTCCAGGTTAATATTTAGTTATCTAAAAGAGTTTCATCCATTCTCCAGGTTCCCACAAAATTTCTAAAGTCATCTGGGCATTTTTGACCTAAAGGGTATTTTGGTCATTTACCACCCTCGGGACGTGATGGTAATTATCTAATTTGTTTAAGGATATTTATGGAATTTCCTCCCTAAAATATCTCACCAAAATATCTAGGGGTATATTGGTCATTTGAGCAATTGTTCAGGGGCATTTTGGTCTTTTACCCTTGGGACCTAAATGTCATTTGAAATTATCCAAGGATATTTTGGTAATTTCTCTTAGTAAATATCTTACTAAAATATCTAGGGATACATTAGTCTTTTCCAAAATTGTTTAGGGCAAAATTGTCATTTTCACTCTAGGGACATAAACGTCATTTCTGAAATTGTTCAGGGGCGTTCTTGTCATTTTGCCCTAAATTTTCTACTGCCTTTCATTAACATTTTACTCATAGTAATTGTCTATAACCCTTAAATTTTTGGGGTGTTACATGTAACATGAATGGACATGTAATTAAGTGACTTGATTTTAAGTTAACAAGTGAAGGGTAACTAAATAACTTAAATCTAATCTACTAAATGGAAGTTGAGTGCTTTAAAATCATAGGTAGTATAGCTATTTTTGGGAAAATAATTGTTTAGATAGATGTTTATTTAATAGAAGATTTTATTGAGAATATATGTATGATTGAAAATAATGGTGAACTCTTGAATGAGTATAATTATGTTGATGATTAGAATTATGTGGAAAATATATTTATTATATTAAATTTTAAATGAAGTAGATATAGCTTTCTTTCAAGTGTTTTACAAAACCAAGATTGATTATCATGTGATTAATAAAATGATTTGGCTAAAGGCTTGAAAACCGTGTGGTTGATGTATGATTTTATAAAAAAATTTATGTGATGAATGAAAAGAAGTTGTATATGCTGAATAAGCATCATCTATGTGCCTTTGAATATGTTGACCTTTGGTGTATAAAGATACTAAGGGAAGAATAGTATTGATGATGACATATGAAATAAAAATGATTATTCATGCATGTTTCATATGCATATGCCCTGCGGGGGTTAAGTCGTGTTGCCCTGCGGGGGTTAAGCCGCGTTACCTCAAGAGGAGGAATGTCAGATAGCTGAGGATTGAGACGAGCGTTTAGACAAAAGGTGTCTAAGCTGGGGGGTAGCCACAGTGGGAGATCACCTACCCATGATGATCACATGTAGTGTAGGTGTGAGTCCTTTTGCAACACTGACCTACCCCGACTGTTCGATCCAATTTTGTGCCACTGGGATGGGGCTATCTTGAATATGGCCATGTGTTGAAAGTTGATAAAATCATGCATCATACATTTCCATGTATTTCTTGTGATGAATGATATGTTGATTATTGATGAGATTATTCTGTTATTTGAACTCTGTTTATCCAAAGAAACTTACAACAAAAAGGGCTAGGAATACGACTGCAAGAGAAGGTTCAAGCACAACACCTCTCGCAAATTTTATCTTTGATGCTCAGAGATTTTGCAATGAGGAACACCAACGCCACTTTGAATTGATTAAAGATTGGTCATTCCTCAAAGAACAAAGAGTTCAATTAGCAGAAGGCGAATATCTTGAGTTCACAGAGGAGCTTACTAGGAGAAGCTGGAGACAACTTGCAGAACCAATGCACAAATTCGACCCTGAAGTTGTCTTGGAGTTTTATGCTAATGCCTGGCTTACTAAGGAATGAGTTCCTGATAAAAGTTCTCACGTGCAAGGCTAGTGGATCCCATATGATATTGATGCAATCAATCAATTTTTAGGGAATCCATTAATCTTGGAAGAGGGTCAGCTATGCGAATACACTAGTAGGAGAAACATCATTTCAGGTTTTGATGAAAAGGCTATAGATCAGTTAATTTGTTCCCTAGATTGTGAATTTGTTTGTAACATTGCATGGAGATGGGTAAGACTGATGAGAACCAATATGAGCACTCTTACTCAAATCTGGATGACTTTTATCCTAAGTAATATCCTTCCAAGTGATCATAACTCTGATCTGACTATGCCAAAAGGTCAACTAGTTTATAGTTGCATAGAGCAGATCAGTATTAATGTGGCCCAGCTGATATTAGACGTTATCCATCAGTTCGTCACTACAGAGCCTCTTAGACACCCTCTAAACCCAGATAAGTCAAACAAAGCTCTCGGATTTCTAGCATTGACAACAGGCTTATGTAAGTTTTATGGAGTATAGGTATTACCATTCAAAGTCATCGGACCTCCCATCAACCAGTCTTTTATTGAAAAATATTGCATATCAAGACAGGTTCAGCAGCCTCCACCACAGGAGCCACCATCATTGGAGGTCATCTCAGCTCAGGTCTCCAGAATACATTAATTATGTATAATAACAATTCGTAATATAACAAGACCAATATTTTAGGAAAATTTCTAAATTAAAAAGAAGAACTATAGTATACAAAAAAACTCTTTAGCCCATTTAAATTTTAATAAAAGAAGTAACAAGAGAACAAATATAAAATTTTGGGTAGAGTCTCCTTTGTAATCAAGATTTTTTCCCAAAATTCCAATTACACAACAACAACATCATTCACAGTTTTATTCATCAATAACAAACATATTGCATCCCATTAGTTTAAAACATAACTTTCCTTGAAAACCACCATGCAACAAGGACAAACATAAAACCCTATAACTGGGTTCCCAAACCCTAACTATGGTGTCAAAAGCTATAAATGTAATGCCCTGAAATTTCTATAACTGAAAATATATGTTTGATGTATTTCTTGTATTATTTACTTACTTTATTAATTTGGATTAGTTGAAGTGTTGTGTGAATTATCATTGTTCATGTTGCTTGGTGTGGATGTTAGGTTATGTGAAGTTTGTTTGGTCTATGTTTGAATTATTTAGGTGAAATGATAATTAGAGATAAAAAGAGAAATTACAAATCTATTTTGTGATTTTGAGTTTGATTGATCTGCATTGGAATTGTGTGATTCCAAGTTTGACCCAAAACCTAATTTGGTAAACTCACAATCCCGGATCGGTTAACTGTTGGATCTCTTTCAAATGTGAAAGGTAGGCTCATAACCTATGTATGCAAATTTCAACCGTTGGGGTTTACGAAAAAATAGCGGGATCATGAGATATTAGCTTTGTACAGAAGCAGTGAAAATTTTTAAAACTGGGTTAGCTCGCATGAAATCACGAATTTTATGCTTTCTTCTTCCCCAAAATCTTCACCCAAGCTCTCATCCTCCTCCTCCACCACCCACGACCACCGGTGACTGCGACGAGCCTCCGTTGCTTTCCGTTGGACCACCGCATAGAGAGAAACACTTTAATTCAAGAAAAATCTTCAAAACTCAACTTGAGGATTCAGTAGAGAACATAGCCTCCAATCCCCCCTTCGTGGTTTCTTCGAGGTTTTTTCAAGGTAACCATGTTTTCCATTCCTTCTCCTAGCTAGGTTGAATCTCTCTTCGTATCTTTTATGACTTGGGTAACGTTATTGGATGTTTTTACACTTCCTTTGAAAGACCTTTGAAAATGAGACGTTGTAAAAGTTGTTTTTTTATAATATTGATGTCATTTTATTGACCTTTGTTGAGCCCCGATCACATTGTTGTCATTGAAATTTCAAAGTGATGTCTTTTTGATGTGGACTCCCAAAACATCATTTTAGCCCTTTTAAATTTGAGTGGGTGTTTGACCCCAAATGTTAATATTAACCTTGTCTTTGAAATCTATACTAAATTTTCTTCGATTTGGTATATAGAGCTATGTGTTTGCACCAAAGTACGTGAACTTGAGAGATCTCAAAATGAGGCTACAAGGAGCTAACAAAGGGATATAGATAGGTGAGGAGAATTTATTATTTATTTACAACTTTTAATACCATAGTTGGGGTCAAGGAAACCAATTATGGAGATGTATGTCGGTCCCTGTTGCGTGCTGGTTTTCAAGAAAAATTATGTTTTAAACTAATGGGATGTGATATAATTATTTTTGATGAATAAAATTGTGAATAATATTGTTGTTGTAATGATTAGTTATTTTGGGAAAAGTCTTAATTACAGAGGGGACTCTGCCAAAAATTTTATGATTTGTTCTCCTATTTACTTCTTTCTTAAATTTTAAATGGACATAAGAGTTTGTTTTGTATACTATAGTTTTCCTCTTTAATTTAGAGTTTTCTTAAAATATTAGTCTCGTGGTCTTATGGATTGTGAAAGTATGAGATTCGTGTTGTCTGAAGACCTGGGGAATGTGAATCCAAGGCATGTGTTATATATGTATATGTGGAATGCGATTGTTTGTGATGTTGATGAGAATATTGATATGAGATGATGTTGATGATATTGAAATGAGACGATGTTGATGTTGTTGTTGATGTTGTTGATGACATTGAGATTGAGATGATATTGATGTTGATGATGACATAGATGAGAGATGATGTTGATGTGGATGATGTCATCGTGATAGATGTATGTTGTGTATTACATGGAGGGTGCAGTGACCTGTTGGATATCCCTGGGAAGGAAGATGATTGGTTTAAGAATTTTAAGCATCTCTGGAGAGGGAAAGGAATTACTTAGAATTTTTAACTATCCACAGTCAATGCATTAATGAGCCCATGTTTTATACTTCATAATAGCATGGAAATAATATAAATGGTGGCAGTAAGTACCTATGGTTTTTATGAGGATAAAAATGTGGGTACTTTGGGGCATATCACACTGTTTGGAACTTTCATGTGACTCTTGATGATCACCATAGGGGGGGCAGCGGCCTGTGCGCGACAGGGTGATCTCGACAAGCTACTGTATCATTTTTGTAACGAACCTGTATGCATCCGGTTCATTAACATTATAATATGGTCTTAAGCGCAACAAATACTTAATAAACTTAAGTAAACACGGAAGCACATAAAATACATAAGACGTCATCATATGTCATGCAATTTAATCTAACATTATGTATGGAGTTTGATATACATCCCGGCACCCAGGTTCTATTTCAAAAGATACATCATAAATAAACCCATACCTGGTTACAAAAGTACAATAAAGTTGAGTCAACCAACTCGCAAAGACCGCCTTCCAAAATCCGCTTCCTCGAACCCGACCTCATCCTCTTGTCCGGGATCCTCAATTATTGGCCAACTCGGCCTCGGCCTACTCGGCCTATCATTTGAGATCCATCAAACAACCCCTACTCGGGTCTCTTACCCGGACCTCGTCCTCCGCTCTTTGGCTATCACCTGCAATAAATATAACCCTCAACCGGGGTGAGATACAATCTCAGTAAACTCAGGGTTCTTGGAGACTCACCTCCCCCTGGTTCACTTCCACAGTACATAGCATTTAAATAGGCATTACAATAACATAGCCAACTCGGCCTTTTAATAAAAACATAGCCATCTCGGCTTTCATAAAAACAAAGCCACCCTGACCTTCATAAAAACATAGCCGTCCCAACCTTTTAGTAAGAACATGGCAATCCCGGCTTTCATAAACATCACATGTATATAATCACACCCATGTGCCATTCCAGCACAAATATACAAGTTCACCAGTGCACATCTCATGCATAAATGTATATCAACTGTGCACATCTCATGCACCCATGCACATCTTATGCACTCGGATGTATATGAATTCTCGAGAAGCTCATCCTAGATGAGTCTTACACTCTCATATATGGTCCGTTTCCCTGGTCAGAGGACTTCCTCAATCATAATACAAACATCACAGTGTAAATCATTTACATGTATGTTTCAATCAAAAAGCAATAACACACAATTTAAATACACGCACTGCATCATACAATAACTATAAATTGAAAACAATAGGAATACCCACAATAACCAAGAGGGGGTGAATTTGTTAAAATTTGGTCTTTTAAAATTTCTTTATAAAATTAGAGTAAGGATCTTAATCACTTTTAAAACCAAGAATGCTTTTAATCAATCAAACCAATCAGTTCAAGAAATCAATAGCTCAAAATAGAACTTGTTGAGTAATGATTAAAATACCAAGAACAAATGAGCAAGATGACTAATAGAGATTAAGGAATAGAAAATCAACACAAGAATTTATATTGGTTCACTTCTCAAGAGAAGCTACATCCAGTTTCTTCTAATCAACACTAGATTAGAGTTTCACTATTATAAATTTCAGTTCTTACAAGCTTTATTACAAAACCCTCTTTATCAACTCTAGATAAAGACAAGAAATCTAAAACCCTATTAGATTTCTAGAGAACAAGAACCAGAGAACACTACTCTAGTACAAGCTTCAAAGAACAATTTACAATAGCACCAAAATAACAAAATTGCAAAACAAGTTTACACCCAAAGAGAAAGGAGAGAAACAACCTGATGATCCAATGAATATGAATGCATGTGAGTTACCAATCAGAGTTGAATGAACAAATGAATTTCAGAACATGCTCTCCTATTCTTCTTTGAAAACTCTTGCCCAAGAAATCATTCAATACCCATGAAGATTAAAGAGTGGGATAAGAAGTTGGTTAACCAAGAAAATCACTTTCTATCTTTGTGATAGCTTGTATGTATTCAGAAAATTCAAAGTATTCAGATTAAAAACCAAGCCAAGCCTCACTTCTGTTTATAACATACTCTTTCAACTAACTGTAATCGATTAAAAGCGCCAAATAATCGATTAAAAGGCCTTGTGTAATCGATTAAATTGTCACTTAATCGATTAAAGTGTTCATAGCATTTATGGGTTTGAACAACGAGCAAAATAATCAATTAAAACGATCTGTAATCGATTAAAGCAGTGATACATGTATTTCTGAAAAGCCTTGTTTAATCGATTAAATCAGTGAAACAAGCTTTTCTAAGAATCTTATGTAAATCGATTACAAGAAATGGTAATCGATTAAAGCAGTGAAGCATGATTTTCTTTTGACACTATGTAATCGATTACAAGCAATGGTAATCGATTAAATTGTTCTTCAAAGCTTTTCCAGATTTAAAAACAAAGCAAATAATCGATTAAACCGCAATGTAATCGATTAAACCAGTGAGATTTGCATTTTTCCAAAAACATTGCCTATTGGATTCTTTTTCAAAAATTGCTTTAATTCTTTGATGAAAACATTTAAGCATATAAATGATTAAGTGCAAGCAATGCAAGGATCAACAGATTGGCTTCTTTATTCACTTCATTTGAGTTGCATTCTTCCAAGGCATGTGAAAAGCTCAAAACAATCTTCCAAGTCCTAAGCTTCAAGCTTCAAGTTGCTCCCCCTATATCCAACATAACTCCCCAGGAGTATTGTGGAACACAATCAAGAGAGCCAACTCCCAAGAACAGAGAGCTTACCTTCTTTGATTCCAGCACCTATCCTCTCAGCCGTGTGTTTACCACCACCGATATCTTTTGTATCAAGCCCTACACCAGGCAAGCAAGATATCAAGAACGATTTTCAACCGTTTCATGAAAAGAACCCAGTTCTTTTCCAGATCTCAAGCATAACCAACTAACCATTGACTTGTAAACCCCACAAATATCTATCTGCGCATAACAAAATACTCAAAACCAACCTAACTCATATGGGTCATTTTTCCTCTCAAAACCCAAAACTCAAAAGATGCTATGAAAGTTACATATCTCACCTTAAAAACCACAAGGAAGGCTAGAGGACAACTTCTCCAAGCTTAGATGTCATTAACGTGCCTTCTAACTCTTAAAGGCTGAAACTTTAACTTTCTTCTATGGAAATGATCTCTTCGCCTGATGATTTTAACAACTAACAAAGGTTGGAAACTAGTTTGTATGGTGATACTCTTTAATTCTTACGTTGGAGGTGAAGGTGTTTAGATTAGGGAATGGTTATCTAAGAAGTTTTTCTCACTTTAACAAATGGAGGAAATATGGAATAAGAGAGAGAAAGTGTTTTAGCAAAGGCGGTGAAATTAAAGTTTCTACTGAAATATCTCACTCATGCATATCTTAAATATCCTGAAAATTGACACGTGTCATATTGTAATATGAGGACCTTTCCCACGTCAAAACAGCCAGCAAAGAGTCAACACGTGTCACTTGTGTAAAGTGAAAATGTAGAGATATTTGACTGCCGGGTTGGGTCTACTGTTTGGCAAGTCAATTTATTATACCTCATACAAGTTACGTGTGACTTCCTGAGTTCTCTAAACCATATTGACGCTGCCAAGTTCTCTCTATATCACTAACGATGCCGGGTTTGATTTATATATATATATATATATTGAGTGCAACTTCACTACCATACCTCGGGTTTCTGATCACTCATTCCAACCACAAGGCTAAGTCTGGGTTAAACAGCAAGTACTGACTATTTTGATTGCTTACAAAACTCACATAATCGATTGCATATGAACCCGTCTTTGGTACTATAGTACATCTAAGGTTCCGCCCTCCTCCGACCTCATCCGATCTAATCCGAGTTCCTAACTTGGTACTTCATAAGTCCAAGATTCCTCCTAACCTCTTCCGGGTTCCTAACCCAGTAATTCTATCAAAAGGGGTTATGAGCTCTTCCAGTCTCTCTACTCGATAGCTCTTACAAGTCAACCAAATACGAGCTCTTCCAAGCTTATCTGAGATCACAACTCGGTCCTCAAAGAAAAGGAATACACAAGCTCTACCGAGACCACAACCCGGTCCTTCTAAGAAAAGGAATATACGAGCTCAACCGAGTTCGCTACCCGGTCGCTCTTTCCTTCCTTGTCCGGGTTCCTTTCTATACATCAGCGCTTTTCCCCAAAAGTGCTATGTATATACACCACTTACGTGGAAAAAACCCGGTCATGTACTAACCTGGTCTTCCTATCAGTACTACATACATCATGATCCCAAATTTGAAAAGGTGCTATCTACACCCCCTTCATGTCTGGGTTCCAAAATACACCCCCTTATGTGACAACCCGGTCACATGAACCCGGTTCTGAAGAGATGCTATCTACACCCCCTTCTTATCTAAGTTCCAACATACACCCTCTTATGTGACAACCCGGATTATCACAGGGTCATTATAATTTTCCTAAGTGAGAGTGTCATATGGACATGCTTAGGCTATTTCCAGACGAATGGTACCACATTGTATTTGAGAGTTGATTCAGGTGCATGCATCATTCTGAGCATAATTGATTTGAATTGTGGAAAAAGTTGATGACTAGTTGGCTGAGTGTGGTTGAACTGATTGATTAATGAGAATGATAGTGGGTATTATTATTGTTTTCTTGCTAATCATTGTTATCTGGTGTTTGTTGATATTGTATAATAAACTCACCCTTGCAATTTTGTTCCGTGTGGTTGGTACCTGTGATGATCGTGAACCTTTGTTCGTGGGAGCAGATAAGCAGCAGTAGGTGACGCTAGAGGGAAATCCTTCTATTGGAGCTGTAACGACCTAATATATTTCTAGTTAATTTTTATTAATGTTTATTTGTAAGAAGCGTATGTTAATAAAAAGTGTAAGTACGTATAAATTTTATAGGTAAATTCTTGTTCATTAAACAATACTGATTAATTATTACATCCCTTCTTGTTATACAAGAAAAAAATTCACCATAATTTCTAATATTCTAAAACATTAGAGTACTAGAAAAATCTCTTGCTAGCTTCATCTCTATCCCACCTTCAGTCCAGAGCATCACGAAAGATGATCACTAAGGCCATCTATATATAAAAACAATTGAAACAAATCTAGTGAGAAATAGTATTTCTCAGTAGGCAAAATCTAAACCACCAAATACGTTAATACGTTAGTAAACCATCAATAAATTCCAATAAAATAAATAACCATTCAAACAACATGTATGCATGAAATTCCAAGTGCACATGGCCTCTACATATCATACTGTATGTAGGTACATCTCATACTGGATGTCTAGTTGCGATCGTCTTACGCAAACATGCATGATAATTCCATTTATTTGTACCTGGCCTCTACATCTCGTACTGGATGTAGTATCGGATCCTGTTTCACAAATCTTGTACTGGACTTGGAAACATGAATCAATATATCATCACAGAAAAACCATCATATAATCCATGAGCAAATTCATACAATCTCATGGAAAAATCACACACATCATATATATCAAATGCATGGTTAGGCTACCATAACTTATTTAATCAAAATCATGCCAACATGAGTATGACAACAGAATATCCTCAAGCTATGGACAACATGTTAGTAATCTAACTAATAAACCATAATATGTCTTAAAAATATATTTCTATTTTCTTTAGACCTTCATAAGAAAATATTAGAACTTAGTCTAGATCTTTATCTCCTTTCACCTACCACCTTACTACTTAATCCTCAAAGTTGAATCACTCAAATATTTAAACCATTTATCCATATAACATTCAACCTCTACTTCTTAAAATTAATTCAAAACATTCCCACAATTAAATATAAATAAATAGTCCAAATGTCATCAAAATCAATTCCAAAGGTCATCACAATCAAGTCCAAATATCACTAATATTTCAGCATTTAAATCATCAACCTATCCTATTCTTAAATCAACATAACCACATCATAAATTTCAGCCTAAATAATCAACCATAAATTTTCACGATTACACATATAGGTTAGTCCAAATAAATTCTTAATTAGAGATTGAAGCCTAGCCTACCTCAAGTGAATTGTATTTGCAAATGACTAGCTGGCTGCCCTTCTTGGAAATCTTCAAGGAAGAAAGTCTTTAAAAGAAGGAAAATAGAAGTATGAGACACTAGGAGGGAAGCTACGGTTATGAATAACTGAGAAAGTAAATAATAAAAGCAAAGAGCAAGGTGAAAAGTGAATGGTCCGTGGGGTGCTTGGATGTTTTGTATGTGCAACATTTTGTGGTAACATAGGCTATATATACTAAGTTATTTAGTTAGATAGTAAGTGAATTAGTTATATTTCAACTAGATTAGTATTTAGTTTAGTTACAAGGTAACTATCTTTAAAGATATTATCCTAATCTAATCATGACAATTATTCCTTCATTTATGGCTTAAGTGCACGTGGAGTTTGCTAAGTAAATTATTTTCATTTGCTTTGTGCATAGAACTACACATACATGGCTGAAACTAGATTTTATTTGCAAGATTCCCTCATTTAATGCTAGCTATCCATGTTGAAGGCCACCTAGAAAGGTTGGTTCAAGAAGCTTGTTTCAAATTTTGTCTTATTCTCTTTATTGACTTCTATTTCACATACTCATGCATAATCCTTGGGCTGTAGCATGTTGAGTTTTGGGAGCCTTCATAAATCAATTTTTGATTGGTCCAAATTGACTGAATCTTTTAGCCTTTGTTCCAAAGTTCTAGGAGCTACAAGTTGCCAAGACCAGATTTTTCTTTCAAATAGCTAGAAAATTATTTTACCACACATGGTTCGTTCTTTATACACTCTATACTAATCTACTAGTCCATAAATTTCCATCTTTTATTATGTTAAACTAGACTTCCTAAGCTTTCTAACTAGGTATCATATGCCTTATTTTCAGTTCTAAAACTCAAGATATGGTATTTTAAAAACTAAACTCCAATGCTGCTAACGAGTTTAAATTAGGACAATAACATTTCTTAGTGTTTTCGTGACTGCAGGCATGACACAATTTATATTTAGCTGAAATTTTTATATGTTATAGTTAACATCTAGGTATTTAATTCCATATATCATACACCTAATTTGAGTAAGAAATGAGAGATATGAATTTTTAAAAATGGGTGGCAGAAGCTATTTTTTGAGTGTTGATAGTTTTGGACAACTTGTGTTCAAATAAATTATATCCTATCCTCCTCGTATCAAACTATCATCACATATCCCTAATTAATTTGAACATGATGTGATAACGTTGGAATTTATTTTGGGAGAGAGTTGTGTTTTGTTATCAATTCTTTCTTATTTGATTCTTTATTTCTCTTTGATCAGGCGTGTAATCTCAAATTTAGATATATGTAAAACCTAAATTATGTCTGACATATGAATGATATGTAATGAGTTAATATATTTATATATCTATTTATTTACGTATTTGTGTGTTGCTTGATGAATGTATTATCGCGAAAAATTTACCCTCATTTTCGTAATCAAATTAGTGGAGTTTTCATTTAAAATTTGAAAATTACATGTTTAGAGTTGTGATATCATAGCGATGAGGCGGGTTGTTACAATAAACAAGCCATAAACTCCTTTCACCTATCTATATCTCCCTGATAGCTCCTCACAGTGTCGTTTAGAGATCTCTTAGGTCCATTGGTCCAAACACAGAGCTCTACATACCTAATTAAACACTATTCAGTATAGATTTAAAGATAGGGTCAATTTTAACATTCAGGGTCAAATACCCATTCAATTTTAAAAAGGGCTAAAATGGTGTTTTCGGGCTCCACATCAAAGAAATGTCATTTTGAGATTTCAATCACCCCTATGTAATTAGGGTTTAACAAAGATCACAAAAATGAAATCAATTTTATAAAAAGGAAACTTTTACAATGTCTCATTTTCAAGGGTTTTCAAAGGGAATGTAAAAACATCCAATAATGGTAACCAAATCACAAGAGATACGATGATAGGCTGAATCTAACTAGGAAAAGACATAGAAATCACGATTACCTCAAAGAAACAGTGAAGGGAGAATCAAGGGCTCCGTTCTCTACCAAATCCTTGAGTTGGGTTTTGAAGATTCCACTATGACTAAAAGCTTCCACTCTGTGCGGCAGTCCGGCGGAAAGCAGTGGTGGCTCGTGGTGGTCTTCGATGGTCTTGAGTAGAGGAGGAGGAGATTTAGCATTTTGGGAGAGGGTTAAAAATTGCATTTGTCACGCAGTTGGTCGTATTTATAACCTGCAAGACTTGCTAAGCGAAATTTAACTTTTGACGCTAAGTGAGACATTTCACGCCAAGCGAAATTTATGTTTTAGCTGGAATTTTTCTTAGCGAGCCGGTGTCGCTAAGAGAATTATTCCCTCTAGATGGAATTACGCTTAGCAAGCTGGTGTCGTTGAGCAAATTATTTCCTCTAGGTAGAATTGTGCTTAACGAGCTGGTGTCGCTAAGACACGGATCAATCAAACTCCACATAGCCTAACATCCATACCAAGCAATTGCACAATGATAATTCACACCACACTTCAACTAATACAAATTAATCAAGTAATTAAATAATACAAAACTACATCAAACATCTATTTTCAGCTATCAAAATTTTAGGGCGTTACAGCTCTCCTACCCTTTTAAAAATTTCTTCCCCGAAATTTACCTGACTTAAACATGAAAGACATTATGGAGGTTAGAAAGACACGGGGGTAATGCAATTTGGTATGCCATAAGGCTGACTCTTTTGAGAATTTGAAATAGACTGATAAACAAGGTGTGAGTTTTCAGGATTTCAAGGATCGACCAACCCTAGTCCACGGGGTGACTCTCAAGAATACTGATCACCAACCTCGAATTCTAGGTCTTTCATCCTCTTGTCCTGATAACTCTTCTGCCTACTCTGAGCAGTATGCATTCTTTCTTGGATGAACTTGACCTTCTTAGTGGTTTGTTGTACCACTTCAAGTCCTAAGGTTAGGTTTTCTCTGGGTTCTAGCCAACACAGGGGTGTCCTACACCTTCTACCATACAGAGCTTCGTAGGGGGCCATGCCAATGGTAGAATGAAAACTATTGTTAAAGGTGAACTCTATCAATGACAGAAAACTCTGCCAACTCCCTTTTTGTTCTAATACGCACGCTCTCAAAAGATCTTCCAACGGCAGAATGGTGCGTTTAGTCTGACCGTCAATTTTGAGCGTGATAGGCTGAGCTTACCTTAAACTTTGTTCCCAAAGCTTTAAGGTAAGCTCAGCCTTTCCCAAAACCCAGAGGTGAATCTAGGATCTCTATCAGATACTATGCTAGACGGCAAACCATGTAATCTGACAATCTCACTAATATACGAGGTTAACTTCTCTTGATAGAATATAAACCTCTGGGGGTTCTAGGTAGTTTTACAATGAAATCCATAGAGATATTGTCCCACTTCCATTGGGGTATCTATAAGGTTTGCAACTTACCTGAAGGTCTCTAATGTTCTATCTTATCCTTTTGGCAAACTAAATACACATACACAAACTCACTAACCTCTCTTTTCATGTTTGGTCACCAAAATAATGTCTTGAGATCTTGGTAGATCTTGGTAGCACCAGGGTGGATGCTCAAGTTGCTCCTATGCCCTTCCTCCAAGATCATCTTCCTAAGCTTGGGTAAATTGGGGACAATGATTCTATCTTAGGACTTTATCCGATCCCACAATTAAACTACTATCTCTCCCTGACGCCATAGCTTCTAATTGAGCTCTCAAAAAAGATCAAACTTATGGCCCTCTCTGATCTCTCCTAGAAACTCACTAACAATTATCAATGATCCTAGTCTTACACTATTAGGGGTAGCTTCACATGCAAGGCTAAGGTATCTAAAATTTTCTAGGAGATTCAACTCTCTAACGATCAGAGTAGATACACGTAGGTACTTCCCACTCAAAGCATCAACCATTACATTGGTTTTTTGGGATGATAGCTAAGCTCAAAATCGTAATCCTTAAGAAACTCCAATCATTTCCTCAGATGCAAGTTCAACTCTTTCGGAATAATTGATACTTAAGGTTTTTATGGTCGCTAAACACTTCAAACTTGGAGCTGAACAGGTAATGCCTCCATATTTTAAGAGCAAAAACTACAACAGTTGACTCTAGATCATGGTAGGATAATTCCTTTCATGAGTCTTGAGTTGTCTAGAAGCATAGGCCACTAACTGGCCATTCTACATCAACAATCCTACAAAACCCATCTTTGATGAATCACAATACACCTCAAAGGGTTCTCTTGGGTTAGGCAAAACTAACACGGGTGCGGTCGTCAACTTTTCCTTAAAGGTTTGGAAACTATGCTCACACTGGGCATCCCACACAAAAGCTTAACCCTTATGAGTCAACTTGGTCAAACACATGGCTAACTTGGAGAAACCTTCTATGAATCTCTGGTAATATCCCGCTAGACCAAGAAAACTTATAATCTCAAACACAAACTTAGGACTCTTCCACTTAAAAAAAACTTTTACCTTAGAGGGATCTACAACTATACCGCCTTGGGTATCACATGTTCTAGGAAACTAACTTTCTCTAACCAAAACTCAGACTTGGAAAACTTAGCGTAAAGCTGTCGCCCCTAAGGGTTTGTAGCACAATCCTTAAGTGCTCCTTATGCTCCTTTCTAGTCTTGGAGTATACCAAGATATCATCTATAAATACTACCACAAAACTATGTCTCATAAACTAACAACACTGATGCTCCCATGGAGACATGCTAAGTCTCACAAACTATTTATCCAACAACTCTTCTAACTTTTTCTTAAGCTCGGCTAACTCTATAGGAGACATCCAATAAGGGGCTATGGATATGGGTCTGGCACCAGGTACCAAATCTATAGAAAACTCTATCTCTCTCTCAGGTGGTAAGCCAGATATATCCTTAGGAAACACTTCAGGAACCTCTCTAACAATGGGAGGTCACCCATAGAAACCTTGATCTCTACTTCCAGGTTAGACAAGATCATGTACACTTGGGCATCTTCTTTCAAAGATGTCACAACTTGGTTGGCAAAGATAAACATCTTATCCCTGCTCACTTCAAGATCATCAAACACCACAGATTTGTCAAAATAATTTAATAGATCATGGTTGGAAGATAACCACCCCATACCTAGATTACATCAATTTGGCTTAGTGGTAAACAAATCAAATCAATCAAGAATTTTATACCTAAATCTCTATTGGACAGTTCAAACACACATTAGAAGTTAAAACGAGACCACTAGTCTGAGTCTCTTCCACAAGATCATCATTCATAGAAGACACAAAAAGCTTAAGTTTCTTCGTACACGAGTAAGATATAAATGAATCAGTTGCACCAGAATCGAATAGCATAAGTAAGGGAATCCCACTTATGAAACATTTACCTTGGATTAGATCTTTGGGTTTCGAAGCTTCAGCACCATTAAGACCATTAAGAGTAAAGACTCTTCCACTGACCTTCAAATGTCCAGTTTGGTCATTCAGACTCCCACTAATATTCTCTTTCTTGGGATATGGGCAGTCTCTCTAAATATGGCCCTTCTATTTGCAATTGAAACAAGTCATGTATTTGTCTGCACAATTTGAAGAAATGTTTCCTGGCTTACCACACTTGTAACAAATGATCTGAGTTGAGAAAGTAGTGGGTTTGCTACCACTACCACCAGGGAACTCCATAGCAGCAGTCATCATATTGTTGAGGCGATTACCATATTGCTTGCTAGGGGTCAAGTACGATTTTCCCCAATTTTGGGATCCATGTTTCTTGTTCTGCATTGAGCCCGTATTCTGTTAGTATGCCACCTATCCTAGGAGTCTTCATCCTAGATCCTACACATGTTCACTAGTAGTGGGAATTAACAAACACCTTGATAATTCACAATTTGCTTCACCTCAGGTTACAAGTCATTCAGAAACTTCACACACTTTGAGCATTCACCATCTCTTCCTTGGTAATGAGGGAAGTACCTCATTAGTTCTTCAAACTTTGCTGAGTATTCAGCTATAGTCATGTTCCCTTGCTTGAGCTCTAGGAATTCCATCTCCTTCTTGTTCCTAACATCTCCAGAGAAGTATTTCCCTAGAAATACCCTATTAAAGATTTCCTAGGTCACAGCTTGACCTTCAGCCTCTAGACATTGGCGAGTTTTCTTCCACCAGTACTTAACTTCTTCTACCAGCGTATATGTGCCAAAAGTAACCTTATGCTCCTCCAAACATGCCATCATTCAAAATATTTTCTCAATCTCCCGTATCCAGTTCTAAGTGCCATCAAGGTTATATCCTCCATTGAAAGTAAGGGGGTTGTATCCTTCATCACTCCCTGCACATTCCAAGAAGTGATAACATGGAAGGAATACACACAAGGAAAAGAATGAGAAAATTTCATACCTATCTCAAATCTCAACAAATATTTCATCACTCCCTGCACATTCCAATATGATGATTGGATCATTTCCATGGAAGGAGAGCTTCACCAGTTTAACAGGAACAACGTCTGGACTCTTGTTCCCAAACCTAAAAATAAGAGCATGATTAGAACAAGATGGGTATTTAGAAATAAAGTGGATGAAGAAGGAAAGGTGGTAAGAAACAAGGATAGGTTAGTAGCTCAAGGCTATAACCAACAATAAGGTATCGATTTCACTGAAACCTTTGCTCCTTTTACTAGACTTGAAGCTATAAGAATCATGCATGCCTTTGCTACTCATAAAAATATAAAGCTTTTCCAAATGGATGTCAAAAGTGCTTTTTTGAATGGCTTTATTAAAGAGGAAGTGTATATCAAACAACCTTTTGACTTTGAAGATCATACACTTCTAGACCATGTTTTAAAACTTCAAAAGGCTTTCTATGGTCTGAAACAGGCACCTCATGCTTGGTATGACAGATTGAGCACTTTTCTTTCAAAAATGGCTTTATGAGAGGCAAAGTAGATACAACTCTCTTTAGAAGAGAAGTTGGCAAGAATTTCATTATAGGTATGATATATGCAGATGATATTATCTTTGGAGCTACTAATGAATCTTTGTGCAATGACTTCTTTGATCTTATGAAGAATAAGTTAGAAATGAGCATGCTGGGATAACTTAAGTTCTTTCTAGGGCTTCAGATCAAGTAAGAAATCAAAGATATCTACATCCACCAACAGAAATACACTAAGGAACTTTTGAAGAAGTTTATAATGGAAGATGCTAAGCCCATGAAAACTCCAATTCATGCTTGCAATCCTCTGAGCAATGAAAAATAAGGTAAAGTAGTAGATTAAATGGTCTATAGAGATATGATAGGATCCGTTCTATATATGACCTCAAGTGGACCTGATATTATGCACAGTGCATGTTTGTGTGCTAGATTTTAGTTTGATCCTTAAGAGTCACATCTAAAGGTTGTAAAAAGGATCTTGTGACTATGCAAGATTTCAAGTTAGTAGGATATTGTGATGCAGACTATGTAGAAGATAATGTAGGAAAAAAAAGCATAAGTGGATGTCACTATATTGGACCTTTTCTGATATCTTGGGCAAGCAAGAAACAAAAATTCATTGCATTATCTACAGCTGAAGCTAAATATGTGCCTACTACAAGCTACTGTTCACAACTATTATAAGTAAAATATCAATTGAAATATTACTCTAGTATTGAAAACAATATACCAATATATTATGACAACACTAGTGCAATCAAACTATCTAAAAATCCCATACAACATTCAAAGGCTAAAGCATATTGAGATAAAATATTATTTCATCCACCATTATTTGCAAAAAGGTGTTTTTGATACAAACTTTGTAGACATAGATCATCAATAGGCTGGTATATTCACTAAGCCTTTGTATAAAGAAAACTTCGTCTGTATAAGGGAACATTTAAATATGACTAGTTTATTAAATTAATGAAATGTTATTTTCAGACGATAGCATCGTGTTACTCTTTTATCATTAATCTATTGGGACTAATGTTTGTTGAAGTGGACAAATGGAAGAGGAAACGTGTTCACAAAGAACAATGTTTCAGTTTTAATTGAGAAACTGGTGCCACAATTCTTGCCATAATTGAAAACTAGTTCTCAAATTATATTTAATGAGATTTGAGCCATTACATCAATCTCTCTCCTCCTCTTCTTTTTTGAAAAACTATTAAGGCAAATGCAGGCACTACGAGAAGTTTAGGAAATTTTTGAACTCTTAGAAGTATTTGTGATTGTTCAAAAATTCTCAAAAGAATTTGTGCTCAAAGAAAAAAGACATGAATCAACTATTGTTGGATATAGGGGGAGCTGGGAAGAAGATCAAGGCAAGGAAGAAGTTTTTGCTTAAGAGTTTTAGCTTTTTACATGTCAACCAAATTGAAGGCATTTGTAATTTGTCTAGTTGTTCAAGAGGCTTACCCTGTGATCCTTGCATTGCATAAGCATAATCACATACATGCATTCATGATTTAAGAACAACATATAAGGTTACATGTTTGCATTTGGAAATAAAATTCTCATGGCTTAGGTTTTGAAAAATCAAAATGTGTGCTGCCTTAATCGATTACACACAAATCGTAATTGATTACCAGCTTGTGTTATTCCTGAAAAAGCCATGAAGAACAATTTAATCGATTACGAGTAAAGTGTAATTGATTACACAATACACTGTACAAAACATGCATGACTGCCTTAATTGATTACCACTCAACTGTAATCGATTACTAAGGCTTATTTGAAAATTAAGCATGACTGTCTTAATCGATTACCACTCAACTATAATTGATTACAAAGGCTTAATTCATAACTGAAATTGACTGCTTTAATCGATCACATCACGGTTTAATCGATTACATTGTTCTTGGCAGTTTTCCAGATTGATTCAAGAACACTTTAATCGATTACAGTTGTTAAAATAATCAATTACCATGTCATTTTAGTCTATTACATACTGTTACATCTATTTTCTATTTAAGGCCTTTGGGTTTGTACATTTAGCATATACTTGAGCAATTGATTTCACGAATCACTCTCTACTCCCAAAGCTCTATTAGTCTAAGAAAAGGATTTTGTCAGTGTCACATACATCTTGCTTTAAACTCTAGATTACATGCATCATTCTTCATGATGTTTTAGACAAGATTCTCAAGAAAGTTCAAAGAAAGCTAGTTACTACAAAGCATTCAATCATACTTTGTTTGATTGGTAACATACATCTTATTCATGTGCTGAGGATTATGAGGTGATATCTTTCTTGAAATTCTAATTGTGTTCTGATTTGTTACTTGTAAGATTTGTAATTTTGGTTGTTTGGAAACTATTACAAAGGGTTCTTAAAGCTGTTCTAGAGTAGTTTTCTCTGGATGGTAAGAGTAGAGTAGGGTTCTTTATGTCTTAGATCACTAAGAATCTAATAGGGTTTTAGATTTATGTTCTTTGTCTAGGTTTGGTAAAGGGTGATTGTTGTAAAGCTTGTAAGAACTAGAATTTGTGAATAGTTGAGCTCTAATCTAGTTTGATTAGAAGAACTGTATGTAGCTTCTCTTTGAGAGGTGAACCAGTATATGTTCTTGTGTTGATCTCTATTCCTTTATCTCTTCTTGCTATCTTGATCTCTTGACTATTGTGAAATCTTTCTTACTAATCAAGTGCAGGTTTTTGTCATTGGATTCTTGGACTGAGTGGTTTGATTGAATTGAAGTATCATTGGTTTTTAAAGTGATAAAGATCCATTAATTCTGATTTTCTAAAGTTTTTAAAAGGTCAAGTTTATACCAATTCACCCCCTATTGGTATTTGAGTGTATTCATATTGTTTCCACTTGGTATCAGAGTTGGTTCTTGAAAGTTATTCAAGATCACTATCTTCTTAAGTAAATGAATACCACACAGATTACCTTCAAGGAGGGTGCCTCCCTCAATCGTCCTCCGATGTTTGAAGGAGAGCATTTCAGTTTGTGGAAAAATCGTATGCAGATTTTTACTCAATCAAACGACCCCGATGCTTGGAATGCAATTGAAAAAGGTCCTTTGATCCCTACAAAAACTGTTGATAATGAAGGAATTTCCAAGGAGTGGGATGAGATGACGGATGCAGAAAAAAGAGTTGTGTAGTATGATTTTAAAGCTAAAAACATGATTACATCTACTCTTTCCTCTGATGAATTCTTTAGAACTGTTAGGTGTAAAAGCGCAAAGGAAATGTGGGAGATGTTGGAAGTAACTCATGAAGGAACAGACGAAGTGAGAAGATCAAGGAAGCATGCCTTGATTCATGAATATGAAATGTCCAAGATGAGTAATACAAAAAACATTTCTCAGCTGCAAGCAAGGTTCACTCACATTGTCAACCATCTTCTTGGTCTTGGGAAGATCTTTGATGCTAAAGAATTGAACATCAAAATCTTGAAGTGTCTCACAAGACCATGGCAACTAAAAGTTACAGCAATCAAGGAATCAAAAGATCTATCCAAGATGTCCATGGCTGCAATTTCTGGTAAGCTTCTTGAGTATGAACTTGAAATGTCACAGCTAACACATGCAGAGGATGCAGAGAAGAAACACAAAAGTATAGCCTTGAAAACTGCATCAACTCATGTGGAAAAGGAAGAAGACTCAAGTGAAGGTGAAAGTGATGAACATATGAACCTAATAGTGAAGAAATTCAGCAAGTTCATGACAAGAAACAAGAACAAAAGGCTGTTGATGTAACAGCTGAACCCATAGCCATTAAGTTTTCCCAAATCTACCTTGCAATAGAACCCAATCTTCAAGCAAACTTCAAGAACACATAAGGTTCCAGCACTCCTTGAAATTGGGGCTGTTTTAGAAGTTTAAATTGCAGAAAATGGAAGATGGAAGAAAGGATAGGGATGAAGGTGAAGACACCATGGAGAAGCTCTCCAATAAGTCTAGGAAGAATCACCACAATAGCATTGGGAAGCCATTGATAAGACTCAAGAAGTTCTTGAACAAGAACAAGAGAGAAACTCTCACAACAATTTTTAGAATTGTATTAATGAACCAAAGTTAGTTACATTTAGTTTTGGCACCTTATATAGGCCACGAAATTACAAGCTAAATGTCACTAAATGTAAGGAAAATGCAAATTGAAATGAAGCCTAAATGAAGCTTGAAGTGCAAGCTTTCCCAAAGTGACTCTTGGCTTCCCAATCATGTGCAGTGCAGTTTCAGACTGAAATAATCGATTAATTCACACTTGTAATCGATTAAAACAGAGCTATTTACACTTTTCAGGCTTATGTAATCGATTAAAACAGTCAAGACTTGTTTTAATCGATTACAGAGGTCATGTAATCGATTAAAACAGTAAGTTCTTGTTTTTTTTTTAATTTCCTAATGCTTATTTAATCGATTAAAGGCATCCGGTAATCAATTAAAGGTATCAGAAAAGATGCTTTTAATCTATTACAGGAATCTGGTAATCAATTAAAGGTATCAAGAAAGATGCTTTTAATCTATTAAAATAGATAACACTTCTTTTGTGTTTCCACTGAGTTGGTGTGCTTCTTAATGCTTTTCCAAGATATACAAGTTAGCTTGGATGTGGTCTTAAAGTGCTTGAATCCTAGATCTTGTCATTGGTTCTTTAAAGCTCACCAAAGGAAGTGCTTCAAGCTCTCCTTTTAGACCTTTAGCTTGGAATGGACCTCCATCAGCTGTCAAAGTTCAACAGGAAAAATGTAGCAACAACAACAACAATACCTCCAACTTCACTTGCTTCGAATGTGGTAAACTCGGCCACATTAAATCTGATTATCCAATCTTTTTAAAGAAGCAACAAGGTGAGAGGAAGACAAAGAAAGAAGGGAAGCCAAATAAGGCATACATAGCATGAGAAGACAATGATTCAACAACCTCTGAATCAACAAGTGAAAATGAATAAGCAAATGTTTGCTTCACATCCACAATAAGTGATGATGAAGAATTCTCAAGTGCTGAATCTGAGGTAAATTCTGAATATGATAATATTGTTGATGCTTTCCATGAGATTCATGAAGAGTGAAAATACAATGAATATATTGCAAATAAACCAAGAGGGGGGGTGAACTGGTTCAAACTTGATATTAAAAAACTTTCTAAAACAAATTGCGGAATTAAAAACTTGGATCGTATCACTAGTTCACCCTTTTGTAAAGTCCATAAATCTTTCTTCAATCAAGATCAACCTTTGATATGAATGCAATGACAGAATTTTTTTCTTTGATAATAATATTTGATTTCACAAAGACATGTAATGAAACATACAGAATTTTTAAACAAGAGACAATGCAATTATACTGGTTCACCTCTCAACCTTTAAGGCTACATCCAGTTGCTTCCAACCCACACTAGGTTAGAGTAATTACTATATCAAAGAATCTTTTACAAGCAATTTACAAGTGACTCTCTTTATCCACACTAGACAAAGATACTGAATTCTAAAACCCTATTAGAATACAAATCACCAAGATCCTGAGAACTCTACTCAGAACCTCAAACCTAGAGAACCCTACTCTAGTATGCTTGAAAAGAAACAAATTGATATATCACAATACAACATAAAATGTTTGAACATCTAAAAAGATAGGTTCAAGATAAACACAACCTGTGATCTTTCATATATGAGTGAATGAAATGAATTGAGATTACCATACTCTCCAGGTTGTAAAAAACAATAGCTCAGAATCACTATCTTGAAAACCTTCTTTAACACATCTTCACAAAAAATCAGAATTCTTGATCCTTACAAGGAATGTTTTTCACTCAGAAATCAGTCTCTAAAACTCTTAGAAAGCTTTTTTTCTTTTGGGTAAATCACTCATGTGTATAGAACAATTTGTTCAATATCTATTTATAGAAAACAGACTCACAAAGCTTTATATAAAACAGATTTAACTAACAATAATCGATTAATTCACTGGTGTAATCGATTATTTTGCCATATGTAATCGATTAAAACAACTAAATAATCGATTAATATGTTTTTCAGCTTTCTTGAAATGGTTTCATGAACAAAATAATCGATTAAACCATACTGTAATCGATTAAACCTGAACAACATCAAGATAAATGAATTAAGATAATCGATTACATAATCAGATAATCGATTATTCCAGTCATGCATGGTTTTTCATAAAACACTATGTAACTGATTATAAGAAGCCTGTAATCGATTAAACTGTTCTTCAAGGCTTTTCTAGAATTGTATAAATGTCTTTAATCGATTAAAATATTGTGTAATCGATTAAAATGATTGTGTAATCGATTAAAGTACTAAGTTTTTCTTTTATAAAAAACTTAGCCATTGAGAACTTAACTTCTTATAAAACCATTTGATTTCTTTGAGATAAAAAACCATGTATGCATGATCATAAGAATGCACATGCTAATGAAAGATTAGAAGGCAATGAACTTGAACCACTTAAACAAATTGCAAATGGCTTTAAATGATTGGGCATGTAAAAAGCTAAAACATCAAGCCTACAACCTTGCTTCAATCTTCTTGCAGCTTCCCTTAAACTCAACAATCTCCCCCTTTTTGGCTTTGAGCATGCCAAATCAATTGTCCATTTGTCTAATCTTTTGATTGCTTTAGAGGGCTGAATTATTCCTGAAATCTAAGTCATTTTTTTGCAAGAACAAGCATAAGCATCAATCATTCGATTTAAAACATGTTCCCCCTGTCTTGGGTAGCTTTTTTTTCAAAGTTAAAAGCATACATGCAATACATGTTACATACATTTATTTCAGCTCTCCACCTAAACTTATTACAATTATTTCTCCCCATATTTGGCTTATCAAAGACAAAAATGATTATAGTATGAACAAGGAGAATAAAAGGAGAGAAAAAGAAATACTTGCATTAATAGACAAGCAAGCAGTACATTAATCAAACTAAAATTTTAAAATACTGAAACAAATAGCAAACAAAGCAATGAATGACAGAAGACAACAGGAGCATAATGAAGTAGCAACTAGAGAGAAAAACAAAAGCAGCCTAAGCAAACTAAGCTTATTTATCCATATCATCAAGTATCAGCCTAGCTTCTATGTTTTCTAATCTAGATTTCATCTCTTCCATAGATGAATTTGTCTCAGCTCTGTGCTCATGATGAAGAGACAACAAAGCATTCATCTTTTGAATCATAAGAGATTCAAAAGGACTATAGGATGGTTGAGTAGAACCTTTAGCCTCTTCTCCTTCTTCTGCATCAGCTTCCTCTTCAGCATCAGCAGGAGGCAATTGTTGCCCAACCATCTGTCATCCATAAGGTGTTTTAAGCATTCCAAGCTTAGTAAGATGTTTCTCCTTAATGAGGCTATTGCTGGAATTTGTGTTGTCAACAATCTCATTAGTTACATCAACCTTGAAGTAATCAATAAATCTAAAAATCAAGACAGCATATGGAAATGGGTAATTCATCAATCTTTTGGACTAAAGCATGATCTCCTGAATAATAAGGATCCAATTCATCTGAATACCATTCTTCAGACCATACACAATCTGAATATTATCACCTGTGGCTTGTGCATGATTAGTGGACCTAGGAGTCAAGATGTAGGTCATGATATAATGAAGAAGTCTGTCCTCATGAGTCATAGGAACTGTGCTAAGCCTTAACTTCAGCCTCATTTGAGGGTCAAGAAGCATCCCTCTGTAGGTCTCCACTCTATAATATCCTTCGGCCTCCTCCTCAAATTTCCTTTCTCCTTCAAAGGAAATGCCAGCCACCTCCTGCCAAATTTCAAGAGTGATTTCCATGGTCACTCCATTTACTTGAGACAATATGGTCCCCTCCATGGAAAATTTAGAACAGGTGTAAAACACCTTCACTAACTTAGGGTAAAAAGTACCTTTCATCTCAACAAACTTCTTCAAACCTTGGGTTTCAAGCATGGCAGGGAATTGAAAACCTTCTCTAGTGAACCAGCCAATGTCAAGATGTTTAGGTGGACATATCAGTTTAGTGGCATTGAATTGTAGATAGGTCATCTTCTCATGCTCACTAGGAAACCAATGATTTAACCTATTCACTACAGGGTTAGATGTTTCATCACTCTTTCTCTTAGACTATATGGACAGAGTTTCTAGACTCAGAAGAAGAAAAAAACAGCAAAGCTTAAGGTTGAAGATGAGAATGGTGTGTTTATTCCCTTCAACATAGGCTGTATTTATAGATGATTTTGGGCTCCCAAACTTGAATTTTGAAATGTGTAACAGTTATTTCGAATTAACCCACTAAAATTAAAGCACAGAGGATTCCATGAATAATCGATTATATGCTTATGTAATCGATTAATTCATAAGCAGAATCAATTCCTACAGAGGCTGTAATTGATTATTTTGAAGTGTAATCGATTATTCCAGTGAGGATTTGAGTTTTCAGACAGTTTGCATACAATGTAATCAATTACCATTCACCATAATTGATTATTCCAGTGAATTGAAATTTTATAAAAGGATTTTAAGCTTATATAATCAATTATTTCGATGGCGTAATCGATTATTCCAGTGACATTCATTTTCTGAAAAAAAAAATTCATGAAGAATAATAATTATCATGCTAATCTAATCGATTACCTATGCACAAATATCATTCTTAAGAGCTTTTTGAGTTCATTTAATCGATTAATTCATGCCTTAATCGATTATTACAGTAAAATTATTAGTGTGAATAGTGATTATGCAGCAAATTTCGAATTTGTATGATTTTGAGATGAATGGCCAATAAATGATGCAAGTTTATGGAGATGAGCATATACACATCAAGCTTAGCACACAATAGATTCATCTAGTATCCCTAGCATGTTTCTAAGTGTGTAGAATCTATCTCTATCCAAAGGTTTAGTGAAAATATCAGCTAATTGATAGTTGGTTTCAACAAACTCAAATTTGATGTTACCCTTTTGGATATGATCTCTGATAAAATGATGTCTGATCTCAATGTGCTTGGTCCTTGAGTGCATAATAGGATTTTTGGATATGTTGATGGCACTTGTGTTATCACACAGCAATGGTATCTCCTTTATCTCAACACCAAAGTCTTGAAGTTGTTGCTTCAACCAAAGACTTTGTGCACTACAGCTTCCAACAGAAATATATTCAGCTTCAGCAGTGGATAAGGCATCACATGATTGCTTCTTGCAATGCCAAGAAATCAATGAGCTTCCTAACATGTGGCATGTTTCACTGGTACTCTTTCTATCCAATTTGCACCCTGCAAAGTCAGAATCAGAATATCCAATCAAGCTAATAGATGTACCTTTTAGATACCAAAGTCCTACTCTTGGTGTAGACTTAAGATACTTGAGGATCCTCTTGACTGCTGTTAGATGAGATTCTTTGGGATTTGCTTGATATCCAGCACACAAGCAAACACTCAACATAATATCAGGTCTACTAGCAGTTAAGTATAACAAGGATCCAATCATTCCGCTGTATTTAGACTCATCAACACTTTTTCCCTTGTCATCTGAATCAAGATAGGTAGATGTTGGCATTGGTGTTGCATCATCCTTGCAATTTTCCATTTCAAACTTCTTGATTATCTCAAGATAGTACTTGGATTGAATAAGGAAAGTTCTATTCTTCAATTGCTTGACTTGTAGTCCTAGAAAGAATGTAAGTTTCCCCATCATTGACATCTCAAATTCACTCTGCATTGAGACTGAAAATTCTCTCCACATAGATTGATTAGTTGAACCAAAAATAATGTCATCTACATAGATTTGAACCAACAAGATATCACTTCCTCTTTTCTTGATGAACAAGGTTTGGTCAACTTGACCTCTTATGAAAGATTGTTCAAGCAGAAATTTGCTTAACCTTTCATACCAAGACCTTGGTGCTTGTTTCAAACTATACAAAGCTTTTCTTAATTTGAAAACATGGTTAGGATGTTTGTGATCAACAAATCTAGGGGGCTGGTCTACATATATTTCTTCTTCAATGTAACCTGTTGCGAACTCAGCAAGTGTACCGTTCGTTCCAAGTAATAAAGTGAGTAAGTAAAGTATCGTCTCCACAGGGATTAAATGCAATCTTATGTCAACTTAACGTCTTAGAAATTGGAAAACAAATAATAAGTTGAGAGAATTTGTTGAGTTGTGTTCAAGTAGTGTAAATGAAATGACAGAAATTTAACAAGAATGTAAACGAATATTAGTTTGATTTTACTGCAGTGTTGAGAGATAATTGTAGTTAAGCGCAATCCCCTATGATTCCTTCCTTCTATATTTCAATTGATTAATAATTTGAGTTATTGCTAATTGCTCAGCTGATGTATTCTCATATGAGTAGCTAAATCCTAATCCCTTAGTAATTTAACCCTTTGGTGAAATTAAAAACCCTAATCCCTTAGTGATTCCTCCTTAAACCAAGCATTAAGCAAACACATCCTGAAATTGCTGCAACCACACATCCCTATCCCTAGTGATAGAGGACTATCTAAGGATCATGATGATGGAGGTCCATTCCAAGCCAAAGGTCTAGAAGGAGAG
>QARZ01040756.1:59630-113377 GCA_013407115.1 Glycine latifolia | reverse complement strand
GGAGCCGGCCCGGTATATAGGAGTCCTCCAGACGTGGTTGTACCTATATATTTTCGGGGTGCTTCCGATAGATAGTGATTTCCTGCCATGAGATGTCCTAGTATATATTGGATCCTTTGTGAGTAGGGATCGGCATATATATCTAGATGAAAGTATATGCAGGATGATGATAATAGGCGGTAGATGATGATGATATGTGGTAGATGGTGATGACTATCGGAATCACATAGATATTGACAGATGTTTGTACTTTGACTGCCTATGTGTTGATTGAATGAATGGTTAATGATAACCATGATAAATATGATGTTTCTGTCTGAGTATCTGTTGTCAGTGAACCAGGGGAAGGAAATACCTTCAAGGGCCCTGAGTTTTATGTGGAAGCCCTGAGTTGAGAGATTCCTCAGGCCGTTTGTATGAAGTCCTGAGTGGTTTTCTCAGGCAATGTTTTATATAGTTTCATGAGGCAGTGCCTCTGGTATGGAAAGTGTCCACTGGTAGACACTTATGTGATGTACCTCTGTGAGATCTCTGTCAGACGATTATGAGAGCCGATATGAGATATTGAAGCCATGATTCTGGCTTGGCTCTGTTAGATGGTTTTGAGATGGCTGTGAGAGCCAGGATGAGGTGTGATACCTCTGAGATTGATAGTATCTGGTTAAGTTACCCTGTAGTGGGTTATGAGATCTAGGATGATTTCCTAAGCTCGTTCCTGTTTTGGTTTATATGTTTTGTGCTTGGGGGTGAACCAGGGTAAGGGAGGATTTCCCAGGACCCTGAGTTTACTGAGATTTTTATCTCACCCCGTTGTGGGTTGTGGTTTTCAGGTGTTTCCAGAGGAGAGGAGATACTCTATGCAGAAGGCCTTAGCTGAGAGTGCTGGACCTGGTCATGGGCTGCAGATGAAGACTAGAAGAGTCTTTATTTTGTCTCTGTCTTGTATTAAAAAGATAGGGTGCGAGTGTACACCCGTTTTATTGTATAGACGACGATGATATTGTTTTAGTGTATGTTTCCTCCTGATGATCTCTATTGTGAGTTTTATGTATATCTGCCTTGGTAGTTGTGGTTATGTATGTTTGTTTTTACCTGGATCAGCAAGGGACTTGTGTTATATGTGTTTTATTCTATGCATAATGAAATCAAGAAAAACGATTCTTTCGTTTCTGCACCGCTTTATATAGCGCTGATAGCGCTACTCTGATGATAACGCACCGGGTGCACACGGGGTGTTACACGAATCCTCCTCCGAATTATCGTTCTGTTTGTGGATCGTGGCGTCATTCCTTAATCTTCTCCATTTTTCTATTTGAGTTTTAACCCACAATTCATGGAGTCTTGGAGTTTGCAATCTGGAAACGATCCTACCCAAGCATTCATGTCTTGGTAGTCATCATCTAGCATCTTCATATCCATCATCACTCCCTTGAGAAGAATGAGGTGATCTATGATGTTTCCTTCGCACAAAAATCCTACCCGGACTCGCTAGGAATAAAATCCTAGTTTTTTTCCATTATCGATTTGGAAATGTTTGGTCGAGCTGTTCGATGATGCTTTTTGGGAGACTTTGGACTGGTCATATTTTTTGGCCGAAGTTGACTACGATTTTTCCGACCAATTTTGGTCTTGAATTTTTTTTTGCACTCTCGCTATGGTTGTTTTTGGGCGACTAAATGAGAACAGGCCAATCTCGGCCAAAACCAAGCTTCAATTCAGTTTGCACAAAAACTTCCAAGCCGAACTCAAAAGAAAAAACCTTGTTTGCTTTCCATTAGAGGTTTGGAAATGTTCGGTAGACGTTGTACAATGATTCTTTCTGGCAGACTTCAACCGGTCATATTTTTTGGCCGACGTTGGCTACGAATTTTTTAGTCAAGAATTCTTTTTTGCGTGGTCAACTAAGGTTGTTTTTGGACGACTTAATAAGAACAAGCCGATGTTGGCCAAAACTCTAGTTTTTTATTCCATTATAGGTTTGGAATCGTTCGGCTTACAATGTACGATGATGCTTTTTGGGAGCCTTCAACTGGTCATATTTTTTGGTCGACGTCGGCTATGATACTTTTAATCCAATTTCGATCAAGATTTTTTTTGCGTGGTTGACTAAGGTATTTTTTGGGCGACTAAATGAGGGTAGGCCAATGTCGGCAAAAACCCAATCTTATTTGAGTTCGCACAAAAACCCAAGCCGAACTCGCAATAAAAAAACCTTGTTTGTTTTCCATTATCGGTTTGGAAATGTTCGATCGACATTGTACGAATATTCTTTTAGGGAGACTTCGACGGTCATATTTTTGGGCCGACGTCGGCTACAATTTTTTTGCCGGCCAATATCGGCCAAGAATTGTTTTTGGCGCTCTCGGCTATGGTTGTTTTTGGGTGACTAAATGGGAACAGACCGATGTCGGCAAAAACCCAGCCTCATTGGGTTCGCACAAAAATCCTACTCGGACACGCTAGAAATAAAAAACCCTAGTTTTTTTTCCATTATCGGTTTGGAAATGTTTGGTGGACCTGTTCGATGATGCTTCTTGGGAGACTTCGATTAGTCATATTTTTTGGCCGAACTCGCAAAAAAAAATCCTTGTTTGGTTTCCATTATGGTTTGGAAATGTTCGATAGACGTTGTGCGATGATTTGTCTGGCAGACTTCAACCGGTCATATTTTTTGGCCGAAGTCGGCTATGAATTTTTTAGTCAAGAATTCTTTTTTGTGTGGTCGACTAAGGTTGTTTTTGGATAGCTAAATAAGAGCAAACCGATGTCGGTAAAAACCCAGCTTTAGTTGAGTTCGCACAAAAACTGATAGAGAGACTATCCAAAGAGGATGAAGATCTAGAAGCACTCCCTAAATTGAAGGTTCCATTGACAATGTCCAAAACCAAGCTTCTACAAAAAGAGATGATCAAGAGAATCATGGCTGTACTATTTAACAAGGGCAAGGATGGAGGAAGACACAAGTACCTTTGGAGTACCTTGAAGATTGTAGAGAGCTCTCTTAGCTCGAATATCGTGCTTAGCGCAATTCCTTTCGTAGCTTTCGTAATTTTCATAGTTTTCGTAATATTCGTATTGTCATAATCTAGTAATTTCTTATTTGTGTAGTGGGCCTCAATGTGGACTTTAATAGGCCCAAACTATGCATTTTTAGGTTTTACTAGAGACTTAACTCTATAAGTACTCAGACATTGCTAGTTATGAGAAACTTTTGATTGAATAATATTAAGCATTTGTTTGAATTGAGAGCTTAGCCTCTTCTTGGTTCTTGACTGAACCCAAATTAATTCTTATCAAGGAAGCTTTCCTTTGTGGCGAATCCTCCTCAACTTATCATTCCAACACGGATCATGGCATTATTCATACCATCTTCTTTATCTTCCCCACCTTTTATCTGTAAGTTCTACTATCTATCATTGGTATCTTAAAATTGGCCTCTGGAAATGATATAATCGAAGCATTCATACCTTGGTAGTCATCATGTGGTAATCAGAGCTAGAATCCAGAGAGCAATTTTTCGTTTTCTTTATTTAGATTTTTTTTCTTGCCTTGCTAGTTATTTTCAATCATCAGTTTGGAAATGTTCAGTCGACGTTGTCCGATGATGCTTTTAGGGAGACTTCGACCGGTCATATTTCGGCCGACGTCAGCTACAATTTTTTTTGGGTGGTCGCCTAGGTTGTTTTTGGGCGACTAAATGAGAGCATACCAATGTTGGCCAAAATCGTGCCTCAGTTGGGTTTGCACAAAAATCCTATCCGGATTCGCAGGAAAGAAACGCTAATTTTTTTCCATTATCAGTTTGGAAATGTTCGGTCGACTTGTCTGATGAAGCTTTTTGGGAGACTTCGACCGGTCATATTTTTTGGTCGAAGTCAGCTACGATTTTTTTCGACCAATTCCCAACACAAACTTGAAAAAAAAAAACCTTGTTTGTTTTCCATTATCGGTTTGGAAATGTTCGGTCGACGCTGTCTGATGATGCTTTTTGGGAGACTTCGACCGGTCATATTTTTCGCCCGAAGTCGGCTACGATATTTTTGTCAGCCAATTTCGATCATGAATATTTTTTTGGTGCTCTTGGCTATGGTTGTTTTTGGGCAACTAAATGAGAGCAGGCCAATGTCGGCCAAAACCAAGCCTCAATTAAGTTCGCACAAAAACCCAAGCCAAATTCGCATGAAAAAAACTGTAGTTTTTTTTTTCATTATCGATTTGGAATTGTTCGGCTTACATTTTTGGACGATGCATTTTGAGAGACTTCGACCAGTCATATTTTAAAGCCAATTTCGGTCAAGAATTTTTTTTGCGTGGTCGACTAAGGTTGTTTTTGGGCGACTATATGAGAGCAGGCCAATGTCGACCAAAACCCTGGCTCAGTTTCGTTCCTTATATATTATGAGTCTCAATCGAACATCGGAGTCAAATGTTATGGTTGTTTGAAATATGTAGCGGCTAGCTTTCTCAATTTCGAGCGTGACAACATATTATGGGTCTCAATCGGAAATCTGAGTCAAACTTTATGGCCATTTGAATTTGGCCACAACTTGCTTGTTCAATTACGAGCATTATGATATATTATGGCCTCGATTGGACATCTGACTCAAGTTATGGCCATTTGATTTTTCCACACGCTTCCTTGTTCAATTTTGAACGTCACGATATATTACGATCCTCAATCAGACATCCAACTCAAAAGTTATGGCCGTAGAAATTTGGCAGCGGCTTCAATCCGAAATCCGACTCAAACGTTATGGGTCATGATATATTATGGGTCTCAATCGGAAATCCGACTCAAACGTTATGGTCGTTTGAATTTTGCAGCGGCTTGCTTCTTCAATTTCAAGCGTCAAGATATATTGTGGGTCTCAAAAGGACATCCAAGTCACATGTTATGGCCGTTTGAATTTGGTAGCAGCTTGCTTATTCAATTTTGAGAATTACAATATATTATGGCCTTAATCAGATCTCCAAATTTATGGGCGTTTGACTTTCCCGCATGCTTCCTGGTTCCATTTCAAGCATCATGATAAATTATGGGCCTCCATCGGACATTCGACTCAACAGTTATGGCCATTTGAATTTGGTAGCGGCTTACTTGTTTAATTTTGAGGGTCACAATATATTATGGGTCTCAATCAGAAATCAGAGTCAAACATTATGGTCCTGTGAATTTGGCAACGACTTGCTTCATCAATTTCGAGCGTCAAGATATATTATGGGTCTCAATCGGACATCTAAGTAAAATGTTATTGCCGTTTGAATTTGGCAACAACTTGCTTGTTCAATTGCCAGTGTTACAATATATTATTGCCTGAATCGGACATTTGCCTCCAAAGTTATGGCTGTTTGATTTTCCCACATGTTTTTTTTCCATTTCAAGTGTTACGATATATTATGGGTCTCAATCGGAGATCTGAGTCAAATGTTCTCACTGTTTAAATTTGATAGAGCTTCCTTGTTCAATTTTGAGCGTCACAATATATTATGGGCCTCAATCGGATATCCGAGTCAATCGTTATGGCCAATTGAATTTGGCAGCGGCTTGCTTGTTCAATTTCGAGCATTACGATATATTATGGTTTCAATCGAACATCCAACTAAAAGGTTATCACTGTTTGATTTTCCCATATGATTCATTGTTCAATTTTGAGCGTCACGATATATTATGGCCCTCAATTGGACATCCGACTCAAAAGTTATGGTCGTTCGATTTTCCTAGATGCTTGCTTATTCAATTTTGAGCGTCACGATAGATTATGGGCCTCAATCGGATATTTGATTCAAAAGTTATGGCCGCCATATTATGGAAGAGGCCTCCTGATTTCATTTCAACCGTCACTATATATTACGGGCCTCCATAGGATATCCAACTCAAAAGTTGTGGCAGTTTGAATTTGGCAGCGGTTTCCTTGTTCAATTTTGAGTGTTACGATATATTATAGGTCTTAATCAGGAATTCGAGTCAAATGTTATGGCCTTTTGAATTTGGCAGGGGCTTGCTTGTTCAATTTCAAGCGTTACGATATATTATGGCCTCAATCGGACATCCGAATCAAAAGTTATGGCCGTTTGATTTTGCCACAGTCTACCTTGATCAATTTCGAGCGTCACACAATATGATGGTCCTCAATCGAACATTCGACTCAAACGTTATGGTCATTTGATTTTGGCAAAGGCTTCCTGGTTCCATTTTAAGTGCCACGATATACTATGGGTCTCAACCAGACATCCAACTCAAAAGTTATGGCCTTTTGAATTTGGCAGCAGCTTCCTTTTTTAATTTCAAGCATCACGATACATTGTAGGCCTCAATCGGACATCCAAGTCAAACGTTATGGTCGTTTGAAATTGGCAGCGGCTTGCTTGTTCAGTTTGGAGCATCATGATATAAAATGGGTCTTAATTGGACATCCGAGTCAAAGTTATGGCCATTTGAATTTGCCAGCGGTTTGCTTGTTCAATTTTGAGCGTTACGATATATTATGGCCTCAATCGGACATCCGACTCAAAAGTTATGAATGTATGATTTTCGCACATTCTTCCCTGTTCAATTTCAAGTGTCACGATATCGTAATTGAGGATTTCCTCCTCTGTATAACCATTAAGAAAGACACTTTTTACATCCATTTGGAATAACGAATTTAAACATCCAAATCATGTTTTCAAACTAAAGAAAGCTCTCTATGGCTTAAAGCAAGCTCCTAGGTTTTTGTATGAATGATTGAGCAACTTTTTACTTAGTTAATCTTCATCAGAGGACAAGTGGATAAAACATTGTTCATTAAGAAATCTTCCAATGACATATTTCTTGTTCAAATATATTTGATGATATTATTTTTGGTTCAACTAACAATTCCTTGTGCAAGGAAGTCTCAATCTCTATGCAGAATGAATTTGAAATGTTAATGATGGGAGAATTAACATTCTTTCTTGGACTTCAAGTGAAACAAATGAAGAATGAAACATTTCTCAGTCAAACAAAGTACTACAATGAATTGATCAAGAAATTTGACATGGAGAAAAGCAAGGATGTTGCAACTCCTATGGCAACTACAACTTACCTTGATTCAGATCAAAAAGGCAAGAAGGTTGATGAGTCAAAATGCAAAGGAATGATTGGATCACTACTATACTTAATTGCAAGTCATCTAGATATTATGTTAAGTGTGGGCTTATGTGCAAGATATCAAGCTAATCCAAAATAATCACACCTCACAGCAGTCAAAAGAATCATCAAATACCTTAAATCAACTCCAAATGTTGGTCTATGGTATCCCAAAGGTGCATTTCTAAATTTAATTGGTTACTAGATTCTTATTTTGCAGGTTGCAAATTAGATAGGAAAAGCATAAGTGGAACATGCCATTTGTAGGGAAGTTCATTGATCTCATGGCACTGCAAGAAACAATCTTGTGTTGCTCTATCAACAGCTGAGGTAGAGTACATTGCAGCTGGGAGTTGCTGTGCTCAAAGCTTGTGGCTAAAGCAATAAATACAGGTCTTTGGTGTTGAATTGAAAGAAATTCCTTTGTTATGTGACAACACAAATGCTATCAACCTATCAAAGAATCTAATAATGCACTCAAGGACAAAGCATATAGAGATCAGACATCACTTTCTCAGAGATCACATTCAAAAGGGTAATTGCTCAATTGAGTTTATTGATACAAACAATCAATTGGCTGATATATTTACTAAATCCCTTGCTAGAGATAGATTTTATGCTCTTAGGAACATGCTAGGAATTCTTGATGAATCTAATATCTGGTAGCATGCTCATGATGGATACCTATAGAGGTATGTTGCTGAATCCAAATGCTCAAATAAGAAACAAATTGGGTGTTGGTAACATGATTGGAGAAGATAGCCTTCTTCACTACATCATTACTTACATCCTTACACCTAGATAAACCAATCATGCACAAATCACTGATGATGATCTGCAGCTGGTGTATGGGATGAAAACTGGAACTCAAATCAATTGGGTTCTAGTCATTGAGGAATTAATGATGAAGTCAAAAAGGCTACTGAGTTATCAGTTTCCCTATGCTGTCATGATCTCAAGGTTGATTGACTACTTTGAGATTGATGTGACTTATGAGATATTAGACAATACCACCAACATTACCAACCTCATCTCTTTAAAGCATCTCACTAAGTGGGATTGATGAAAACCCCAAATGGGTTGACAATGGGTGGAGCTCAAGCTCCTCAAGGAGTTGCTGATGAGGATCAAGAAGCTAATGAGGAAGAAGATGCTGAAGTTGGACCTATTGAGCAGCAATTGAGTCCTTTTGAATCTCTCATGATTCAAAAGATGGATGTTATTATAGCTCTGCATCATGAACATTCAGCTGATGTTCATTCCTCTTTAGAAGACATCACCACTAGACTGGAGAATATAGAGACTAGAATGATACTTAGGGACTTTGATAATCTTTAGCTTAGTGGTTGTCTTGCTTAGTTTCTAGTTGTGTATTTTTATTTTCACATTTTTAGCCATGATCTTTCATGTTTAACCTTCATGTTTGCACCTTGAATCATTAATAAAATTGCTTGTATGTTGTTTTAAATCTTCCTTTGCTTATTTCACTATTGCTGGAATATTTTGTCTTTGATAAGCCAAAAGGGGGAGAAAAATGAACATATACAAGGTGCTGGGAGAATAAAAGAAAATAAGGGGAGAAAAAAAATGAACATTTTTCTCTAATTAAACTGAACATAAACATTGCTCTTAATCTGACATGACATGAAATTACATAAGAAAGGGGGAGCAATATGTATGCTTATGATGTATAGAGTTTATGCAAAGAATACTTGACACTTGCTCTTGGCTAGAAGCTGATTCTTTTTCAAGTTTCAAGTAAAAGCTCCTAGAAACTCTCTCCTAAAAAGAACACTAAGGATCAAGATGTTCAATTGAAGTTTGGCATGATCAAAGCAAAAAATGGGGAGATTGTTAGAGTCAAGGGAAGCTCAAGACAATGAAGAAGCTGAGTCTCTTAGGCAGTAAAGTGTTTAGGCTTTTTACATGCCAATTCAATTGATTGGTAGTTGTAATTTGTGTATGTCTAAGATGAGACTTCATATGATCCATTGCATTGCTCATTCATATTTTTGCATTCATGTTTTCATAAAAGCATAATTTTTGTGAAAAAGCTTTTCTAAAACATAAAGTTTTCATGATTGCATAAAAAGTCAAGTGTTCCATGTTTAAGTTTTGGAAAAACAAATTCTCATTGGTTTAATCGATTACCAGCAAGTGGTAATCTATTACCTGAGTTTTAAAGAACACTTTAATTGATTACAAGAGTATGATAATCGATTAGACTACACAAAATCACATAATGGTCTTCCTGTGATAATCCATTACGATATGGTGGTAATCAATTACTGGTCGTGTTTTGAAACAAAGACTTCTTGTGATAATCGATTACATTGCTCATAAATCTTTTCCAGAAAGTTCAAGAACACTTTAATCGATTAATTGAGTAAATAATCGATTACATTAGTGAATTAATCGATTACTGGCAGTTACAAATATTTTTCTATAAATAGTTGTTGGGTGTTTTAACAAACTACACCATGAAAATATCAAAGAATTTTCATAAGCTTTCTGAAGAAAATTTCAAAGTGTTACTATGTGTTAGTCCCATAAATCCTCAAGCTTCAACATTACTAAAGAGGATTTCTTTTTGGGAAAAGTTTCAAAAGAAGATTTTGGAAGGAATGTTCTGAAGTAGTTTTCTTTCACCATTGATTCAAGTCTGGTAATCTTTTGCATACATCAGTAGTGGATCATCAGGTGGTTTCTTTCCATACAACTTGTTTGTAAATTATTTTTGAATTTCTTTTTGTGTAACTATAACAATAGTTTTTCTTAAGGCTTTTCTAGAGGTAAGAGTAGAGAAGGGTTTTCTCTATGTCTTGATCACAGAGAATCTATGTGAGTTAGATGTCTCGTTCTTGATCTAGGTATGATTAAGAGTGGTTGTAAGAGCTTCTAAGAAATAGATTGTTATTAGTGGAACTCTAGGTTGAGAAATGAACCAGTATAAATCTTTGTATTGACTACTTCATCTTTATCTTTTCTTGTGGTTATAACTTGTCATTCGTTGGTTCAACATTTCACATTCAACCAAAAAAGTTTTGATTGCATTCTTTAAAGAGTGGTGTTTGGTTGGTTGAAAGCTTTCTGGGATTGTTTTGTGATATGATCTTTTTTACTCTAATTGTTTAAGAATTTTTAATTGACCAAGAACAACCAATTCACCCCCCTCCTTGTTCTTGTGTGTTGTTCATACTGTTTTCACATAGTTGGGGTCAGGGAACCCAATTATGGGGATGTATGTTTGTCCCTTTTGTGTACTGGTTTTCAAGAAAACTGTGTTTTTAACTAATGGAATGTAATGAATATGTTATTGATGGATAAAACTGTGAATGATGTTGTGTTGTAATGATTGAATTTTTGGGAAAAGTCTTAATTACACAGGAGACTTTGCCAAAAATTTTATAATATGCTCTCCTATTTAATTTTTTATTAAATTTTAAATAGGAATAAGAGTTTGTTTTCTATATTGTAGTCCTCCTCTTTAATTTAGAATTTTCCTAAAATACCAGTCTCGTGGTATTATGGATCGTGAAGGAATGAGGTTTGCATTGTCTAAAGACCTGAGGAATGCGAATCTCAGGCATATGTTATATGTATAAATGTTGAAATGAGATAATGTTATTGTTGATGTGGTTGATGATGTTGAAGTGAGATAATGTTATTGTAGTTGATAATATTGAAATGAAATGATGTTGATGTTGTTGATGATATTGATGTTGATCATGACGTTGAGATGAGATGATGTTGATGTTGATGATAACATTGATGAGAGATAATGTTGATGTTGACAATGTCATTGTGATGGATGTATGTTGTGTATGTACATAGGGGGTGCAGTGACTGGTTGGATATCCCTGGGAGGGAAGATGATGAGTTTAAGAATTTTAAGCATTCCTAGAGAGGGAAAGGGATTGCTTAGAATTTTTAACTATCCACGGTCAGTGCATTGATGGGCCCATGTTTCATACTTCATAATTGCATGAAAATAGAATGAAGGCAATACGTACCTGTGGTTTTTCTGAGGACAAAAATGCGGGTACTAGGGGGCATGTCACTCGGTTTGAAATTCCCTTGTGACTCAGGCTGATCACCGTGGCAGGGGGGCGAAGTGGCCAGTGCACGATAGGGTGACCCCGACGAACTACTGAATCATTTTCCTAAGTGAGAGTGTCATGTGGGCACGCTTAGGCTATTTCCTGAGTGCATGGTACCACATTGCATTTGAGAGCTGAGTCAAGTGCATGCATCATTTTGAGCATAATTGATTTGAATTGTGGAAAAATTTGATGACTAGTTTGTTGAGTGTGGGTTGAACTGATTGATTACTGAGAATGATTGTGGTTATTAGAGTTGTTTTCTTTCTAATTATTGTTATCTGGTGCTTGTTGATCTTGTATAATAAACTCACCCTTGCAAATTTGTACTGTGTCGTTGGTACCTATGATGATCGCGAACCTTCATTCGTGGGAGTGGATGAGCAACAATAGGTAATATTGGAGAGAGATCTTTTTGTTGGAGCCGCCAAGCCAACGTAATAACGTTGGAATTTATTTTGGGAGAGAGTTGTGTTTTTTTTTTCAACTCTTTCTTAGTTGGTTCCTTGTTTCACTTTAATCGGACATGTAATCTCAAGCTTATATATATAAACTAAATTATATTTTGACATGTGAATGATATATATTTGTTTAGTATATTTATATATATGTATTTATTTACGTATTTGTGCGTTTTTATGAATGTATTATGTTAGATTCAAGTGAATGAAGAAACTGAAGACTAGAAGTGTTTTGATATTTGATTCATGCCCAACCATTTGTTGATGGCACTTGTAATTTTCATTTTTATTAAACTTGGTTCATAAAAGGTAAAATCTAATAATCCTTTGCAGCTATTAAATAAATCAATCATACATGCATTCATACTTAGGATTAGAAACATATAAGTATATACATTTATGTAGAAATACATTGATAAGCTTGAAACTTGCATAAAATGTTTTCTCACTGAAATAATCGATTACATAAGGCATATAATCGATTACATAAGGCATCTGCATAATCCTGTTAAGCCTATGAACTGGTTTAATCGATTACCAAATATTTGTAATCGATTAAATGTGCTGCATTGTAATATGAACAATTTTGGTGTAATCGATTAAATCACATAATAATCGATTACCTGTGCTTGTGATTCTAACATTAATTCTGGCGTAATCGATTACAAGTTAATATAATCGATTACTTTGTTCTTGCAAATTTTCCAGAAAGGCCATGAACATTTTAATCGATTAAATAAGCGGATTAATCGATTACACGTGTTAAAATAATCGATTACATATGCGAAATAATCGATTACTGTCTGTTAAATCTGTTTTTTTTATAAATAGACATGCATTGATTCACAAAGAACAAAGATTCATATTCGAGAGCCTTCATTCATACAAGTGTGTTAACATTCTCTGAGTTCTCAAAGTGTCAAAAGAGTCTTTTTCAATTGGGTTGTTCATATAAGTGAGAATCATGAAGCTTGAATAAAAGAAGGAGTTGCTTAGTGATCATTCATGCATTAATCAGTTGCAAGATCATTCAAGACTGCATATCATTCATCAACTCAGGTTTTAAATTTCGAATAATTCCTTTTCTGCTGCAAAAGGATTAAGGTGATATCCTTCTTGAATCTCTAGTTCTATTCTTTGTGATATTTCATTTGTTTTCTTTAGTTTGAGTTGAATCTTTTCATGTAACAGATTTGATTTCTTTAAAGCTTTACTAGATAGGGATTCTAGTGGGAAGAACTGAGTAGGGTTCTCAGGTTCTAGGTCTTTAGATAAATCTAGAGGGTAGATTTAGAATTTTGCCTAGGGTGGGTGAAAGAGACCTTGTTGATTGCTTGTAAAGAATATTAATCTGTTAGTGGAACTCTAATCTGGTTTAGATTAGAAGGCAACTGGATGTAGCCTCAGTGGTTGGAGGTGAACCAGTATAGATTGTGTGTACTTAATATTTGAATTGCATTTCATTTAGTTGCTTGTGATATTAGTTTGTGTATCAACTCACACTTTGATTAAGCAAATGAGCCAATTGATTGGAAAAGAAAAACTGATTACTAAACTTGTTTTGATTTAAGATATGATCCTTATTAAATCTTCCGCTGAGCTTTTGATTTTCAAGAAAAGTTTTTAAAACTGGTCAAAAACCAATTCACCGCCCCTCTTGGTTTATTAGATTAGGGATTCATTGTGTTTTCATATTATCGCGAGAAATTTACCCTCATTTTCATAATCAAATTAATAGAGTTTTCATTTAAAATTTGAAAATTATAAGTTTAGAGTACTGATATCGTAGCAAAACAGGGCGGGTCATTACAATTAAATTTGCTTTCCCCCTTTTGCAATAATCTTAGAGCGCTTTAAATCTCTTAAAATTGTATGTATTAATTTTTTCACATTACAAACTAATCATTTTATTTTTGTTTCTCTACAGACACCACCCATATTGACCTCACCTCCAATATAGGGGACTTTAGGTGAGGAAGTCTTCGTCGTCCTCTATTTCAAGTGATGATCTCTTATGGCTCAATCATTCTATTATTTTGAATAATGTGTTTGTGTGAGTTGTAAACCATTATTTTGCTGACATTGTTTTTGGTAATACATAAAGTAAGAATGCACGTTCCATGATATTAATGAAGGTGAAATTTTTTTTTCTATTTTGTTCTTCATTGCAGAACCCATAACTCCTTACGGTCATCATGAAACTTGTTTAGAATCTACTCATTAAAACACTAGGGTTTTAGAAATACCTTTTTAATCCTTTCAAGAATTCAAAAGGATGATGCTCTCTAATGGTGATCCACATGATTGTACCTTGAATGCTCGAGAGAACTCCTTCTCTTTCTTGATCCTCCTTCACTTGGTTGCTTGCTAGGCAATGGCAAGGTGGAGGCTTCAAATGTTTAGTTTATTTCTCAAGACAAAAGGTGGTATCTTGAGATTAGGTATGGTTGCAACAATGGAGGAGAGAAGATGATGAAGAAGAAAGAAATAAAACAAGAACTTTGGTTCTTGAAAGAGCATTAGCACATAACATAAGAGTGGAGTGCTATTTATCCTAGGAGCCTATATCTTGTAATCTTATTAGGATTAGAATCCTAACTCAATCACTCAAAATCAGCCCAAGGATCTATAAATTCGAAATTCAACCTTTCATCATCATATCCATTAGGTGTTGCTTTATCTATTTTATTTAAATTAGTAATTTAAATAAAAAGTTGTTGGAAGAAACATTATCCAATCTTTATTGGATATAGTTTTGGATAATTCACAATTATCCTTACAACATAACCTCTTGAATTCAAAATTCAAATTTAAATTTCAAACTTAAAATTTAAATTCAAATTCAAGAAATATTTGTCCTAGTTCATAATTTAAATTTCTATTCGAATTCGAAACTCAAAATTTCAAATTTCAAATTCAAATTTGGAATTTGCCCAAAACTCATTTTGGTCAAGCCAACTTCTTGACTTACTAGGACTCATGGCCTAAGACCTTATTGGGCCTTTTAAACATTTGGGCCTATTAGTGTAGAAACTAATTTCTCACCAATAGCCCAAATGGGGTGCATGCATTAATTGGACTTGGAGTGCAACTCTAACCCAATTACACCTTTAGTCTTGAAAAAACCCAATAACTATTATTGGTCCAAACTTGTTAGTTATAAGCAATCAAGAACAACCTTTTGTGTTTGATCCATTAGGCCCAAATTAGTCACTGACATAAATGAACTTGGACCAATTAAACTCTTTTAATGGGCCCAATTCATTTAATGACCACATAAGATACTAGCAATGCTCTACGGCCCCAGAACTAATTTAGTTGATCAATTGATCTACCTTTTATGATTTGGATATTGTGCTGACACCATCCCTCATATCGTCATTCATATTTAGTCGATAGTAAGGATAAAGTATCATCTATCTTAATTGACTGAATTTAGCTTTTCACAGAACTAAGAATCTTCTTCTATTAACTCTAAGATGGATCATGACTCCTCATGATCTCTTACTATGGATAGCTTCCCAAGTCAACTAGAAGTCATCCAAGCCCTATCGGTCTTGTGAATGACTAATCCCTTGTAGCGACTATGAGCCCTTTCGACATGTTCATCTTCACTCATTTATTCAAGTAATACCCAAGAGTACACCGTTCTTCCCAGTTTTCAAGCGGATATAGTTGTATAGTCAAAGTATAACCCTAGGACATAGTGTTCGATGACATCCTCAAGTCTAGGATGATCTTGATAGAGGACTATCTAAGGATCTTAATGATGGAGGTCCATTCTAAGCCAAAGGTCTAGAAGGAGAGCTTGAAGCACTTCCTTTGGTGAACTTTGAAGGACCCATGACAAGAGCTAGAACCTAAACCCTTCAAGATCACATCAAAAGTCTTGTCTGTTGTAATAAACATGTGCTGTCTGTTTAATCGATTACAACGTTTCTGTAATCGATTACACAGTGCCGAGTCTCTTCAAGAACGGTAGCCGGGTTGCTGTAGCTGGGATGCCGGGTTACTGAATCCAGGTTGCATAATAACCACATGCCGGGTTGCTGAAGCCGGGATGTGTAATAAACTAGTGTTATCTCTACAAGGATAATAGCTGGAATGACAGGATGTGCATAGTCGGGTTGTGCCTAGCGTGTCTAGGATGCGCTTAGACAAGAGGTGCTTAGCCAAGATGTCTGAGCTTGTCCGAGTTTGTCTGGGTTTTCCGGGATGTTCGGAATGTGCATAGACTAGATGTGCTTAGCCAAGCTGTCCGAGATGTTCGAGCTTGTCTGGGATGTTCGAGCTTGTCTGAGTTGACCGGGATATTCGAGCTTGTCCGAGTTGTCTCGGGATGTGCTTAGACGAGGTGCTTATCCAAGATGTTCGAGCTGTCCAGAATGTTCGAGCTTGCCCGAGCTGTCCGAGATGTCCGGTATGTGCGTAGTGCGTCTATGTATTTATGTTATTTTGTATTGGACCTTAATATTTTCCGCAAATGGGCCTAAAATTACGTTTGTAGGTGTTTATTAGAGGCCTAGCATATAAATACTGAGACTTTACCATTTTTGGTAACTTTTGATTAAGAGAAATTGAGCATTTGCTTGAATTGGGAGCTTAGCCTCTTATTGGTTCTTGACTGAAATCAAATTGATTCTTATCAAGGAAGCTTTCCTTTGTGGCAAATCCTCTGACTTATCATCCCTTTTGTGGACTGTGGCGTCATTCCTTAACCTTCTCCATTTTTTCTATTTGAGTTTTAACCTACAATTCATAGACTCTTGATGTTTGCAATCCGGAAATGATCCTAACCAAGCATTCATACCTTGGTAGTCATCAGATCTGCACTACCAAACAATGAGAGACTTTACAAATCCAATGATACTTTAAAGAATCCTTGTAGAGTCTCATTGACGCCATTTGTTCTCCAATAGATCCACCTATGATATCAGCTAAGGCATCACCATGGCTGCATTACATGAGGTCCCTACCTTGTATCTATATACAAGTAGAAGATGTCGTACTAGTCCTTTTTGAGATCACCAATGCACTTTCTTGGTGATTCAAGACTAGGAGCTCATTGCACGTAATAGACATTTAGTGTCCTTGAGTCCTCACGATCATGATCCATATCACTGATCCTCGAGAGAACACCTATTCTTTTCCTAGGACCTTTATCTTTAGACGCATATTACTATAAAATATAAAGTTTACATCAAAGACACATTTTATCCCCTTTATCCTCAAGACATAAATATGATAAAGATAAAGTTTGCTCAAATTTATTAACCATGAAATACTACAAGAGGTGTTCATGTGATGAACATTCGGGGTTAAATACCCACTCAAATTTAAAAGGGGATAAAATGGTATTTTTGGAGTCTACATCAAAGAGAAGTCATTTCGAAATTTCGATCACGCCAATGTGATCGGGGTTCAATGAAGGTCACCAAAATGACATAAATATAATAAAAATGCAACTTTTACAACATCTCATTTTCAAAGGCCTTTCAAAGGATGTGGAAAAACATCCAATAACGATACCCAAAACACAAGAGATACTAAAAGAGACTTAAACTAACTAGGAGAAGACGATGAAATCACAGTTACCTTGAAGAAACCACAAAAGAAGGATTGAAAGTTTTGTTCTCTACCGAATCCTCAAGTTGAGTTTTGAAGATTTTGCTTCTGTTAAAGTGTCCCTTTTTGAGCAGTGGTCTGATAGTAAGTAACGGTGGTTCGTGGCTGTAACTGGTGGTTCTGGGTGTTGGATATAGGGGGAGCAACTTGAAGCTTGAAGCTTAGGCAATGGAAGTTTTTTTTGAGCTTTTCACATGCCTTGAAGAATGTAATGAAGTGTATAAAGAGGCCAATCTATTGATCCTTCCATTGCATACACTTAATCATTCATATGCTTAAATGTTTTCATCAAAGAATTAAAGCATTTTTGAAAAAGAACTCAATAGGCAATGTTTTTGGAAAAATGCAATTATCACTGGTTTAATCGATTATGTTAGATTCAAGTGTTTGAAGAATCAGAAGAAGTATTACAAAAAGTGTTTTGATATTTGATTCATGTCAAATCAAGTATTGATGGCATTTGTAATCTTTTATTTGTGGTGTTAGTTTGGTTCATTAAGGGTATGATCTAATAAACCTTTGCAGCTAGTAAATAAAAAACAACAGACATGCATTCATACTTAGGATTAGAATCACTTAAGCATACACATTCATATAGAAATGCATTGATAAGCTTGAAACATGCATAAAATGATTTATCACTGGAATAATCGATTACACAGGTAAATAATCGATTACATAAGCACTCTGCATAATTCTGTGTAGTATAGAAGGTGATTTAATCGATTACCAATTAATCGTAATCGATTAAACATGCTAGAGGTAAAAGTGAAGCTCACTGGAATAATCGATTAAACGGTAAGATAATCGATTACTTTGATCATGCTTATTTTCCAGAACTGCTATGAACTCTTTAATCGATTAAATGGTCGAATTAATCGATTACATTAGTTAAATTAATCGATTACATTAGCGAAATAATCGATTACAGTCTGTTAAATCTGTTTTTTTATAAATAGGCATGCAGTGACTCTGACCAAGAATAATAGATTTCGAAAGCACTCATTACATACAAAAGTTCTATTGTTCTCTGAGTGATAAAAAGCATTAAAGAGAGTCTTTTAAAGTCTTGTTGTTCTTAGAAGTGTAAAACATGAAGGTTGCATAGAAGAAGAAAGTGATTAGTGATCATTCTTGCATTAGTCTGTTTCAAGATCATTCAAGAAGGCATTGTATTCATCACCAGGTTATCAATTTCGTTTGAAATCCTTTCAGCTGCAAATGGAAGTTAGGTGATATCCTTCTTGAACTTTATGCTTAACTCTTTGTGAGATTTAATTCTGTATTTTACTGTTTGTGTTGTAATTGTCCATGTAACAAGTTAGAATTCTTTAAAGCATAACTAGATAGGGTTTCTAGTGAGTAGAACTGAGTGGTGTGCTCAGGTTCTAAAGTCTTTAGATAAATCTTAGTGTTAGATTTAGAATTTTGCCTAGGGTGGGTGAAAGAGACTTGGTTGATTGTTTGTAAAGAACTGAATCTTGTTAGTGGAACTCTAATCTGGATTGGATTAGAAGACAACTGGATGTAGCCTCAAGTGGTTAGAGGTGAACCAGTATAAACTTGTGTGTAATTGTGTTTTGATTTACATTACATTCAATTGCTTGTGGTATTGGGTTGTGAATCAATTCTGATTTTGTTTCAGCACATGAGTTAAGTGATTGGTAAAGAGAATTTTGCTTATTAAAAGTGTTTGGTTTAAAGATACGATCCATTGTTTATCTTCCGCTGAGTTTGAATTTCAAGAAAAGTCAAAAAGTTTTAAAAACCAATTCACCCCTCCCCTCTTGGTTTATTAGATTAGATATTCATTGTATTTTCAGATTACACTGCGAATTAATCGATTATTTGCTTCATTTTTAAATCTAGAAAAGCTTTGAAGAACAATTTAATCGATTACCATTGCTTGTAATCGATTACACAAGGCTTTTCAGGAATACATGTATCACTGCTTTAATCGATTACAGCTGGTTTTAATCAATTATTTTGCTCGTTGTTCAAACCCAGAAATGCTTTGAACACTTTAATCGATTAAGTGACAATTTAATCGATTATTTGGCGCATTTAAATCGATTACAGTTAGTTGAAAAAGTCTATTATAAATAGAAGTGAGGCTTGGCTTGGTTTTCAATCTGAAACACTTCGAATTTTCTGAATACATACAAGCTATCACAAAGTTAGAAAGTGATTTTTCTAGGTTAAGCTACTTCTTGTCCCACTCTTTAATCTTCATGGGTATTGAATGATTTCTTGGGCAAGAGTTTTCAAAAAAGAATATGAGAGCATGTTCTGAAATTCATTTGATCATTCAACTCTGATTGGTAACTCACATGCATTCATATTCATTGGATCATCAGGTTGTTTCTCTCCATTCTCTTTGGGTGTAAACTTGTTTTGCAATTTTGTTATTTTGATGCTATTGTAATTTGTTCTTTGAAGCTTTTCTAGAGTAGTGTTCTCTAGGAAAGAACATAGTAGTGTTCTCTGGTTCTTGTTCTCTAGAAGTCTAATAGGGTTTTAAATTTCTTGTCTTTATCTAGAGTTGATAAAAAGGGTTTTGTTATAAAGCTTGTAAGAACTAAAATTTATATAGTGGAACTCTAATCTAGTGTTGATTAGAAGAAACTGGATGTAGCTTCTTTTGAGAAGTGAACTAGTATCAATTCTTGTGTGGATTTTCTATTCCTTAATCTCTATTAGTCATTTTGCTCATTTGTTCTTGGTATTTTTATCATTAGTCACATATTCTGTTTTTTGAGCTATTGATTTCTTGAGCTGAGTGGTTTGATTGATTTAAAAGCTTTCTTGGTTTCAAAAGTGATTAAGATCCTTACTCTGATTTGAAAAAGAAATTTTTAAAAGACTAAGTTTTAACTAATTCACCCCCTTCTTGGTTATTGTGGGTATTCCTATTGTTTTCAATTGGTATCAAGAGCAGGTTCTTGAGTGTTATTCAAGATCACTATCTTTCTTTAAAAAGAAAATGAATACCACACAAATTACCTTCAAGGAAGGTGCCTCCCTCAATCGTCCTCCAATGTTTGAAGGAGAGCACTTCAGTTTTTGGAAAAATAGAATGAAAATCTTTATTCAATCAAATGACCTAGGTGCTTGGAATACAATAGAAAAAGGTCCTGTGATTCGTATAAAAACTGTTGGTAATGATATGATTCCCAAAGAATGGGATGAAATGACAGATGCTGAAAAGAGAGTTGTTCAATATAATTTTAAAGCTAAGAATATGATTACTTTTGCACTTTCTTCTGATGAATTCTTTAGAATAGTTAGGTGCAAGAGTGCAAAGGAGATGTGGGAAATGTTGGAGATAACTCATGAAGGTATAGATGAAGTTAGAAGATCAAGGAAGCATGCCTTAATACATGAGTATGAAATGTTCAAGATGAATCCCACAGAAAATATATCTCAGCTTCAAACAAGATTCACTCACATAGTAACTCATCTTCTTAGTCTTGGAAAGACATTTGATGTTGAAGAGTTGAATATCAAAATCTTAAAGTGTCTCACAAGACCATGGCAACCAAAGGTGACAGCAATCAAAGAATCAAAGGATCTATCCAAAATGTCCATGGCTGCACTATTTGGTAAGCTTCTTGAGTATGAACTTGAAATGTCACAGCTAACCAATGTTGAAGATGCAGAAAAGAAACACAAAAGCATAGCCTTGAAAGCTGCATCCTCAAAGGTGGAAGACTCAAGTGAAGAAGATGAAGAAGACAACATGAACTTGATTGTCAAAAAGTTCAGCAAATTCTTAAGAAGAAACAAGAAAGAAATTTCACAAAGAACAACAACAACAACAACAAAAGGAATGACAACAACTTCACTTGCTTTGAATGTGGCAAACCTGACCACATTAAATCTGAATGTTCTATTTTTTTGAAGAAGCAACAAAGTGAAAACAAGATGAAGAAAGAAGGAAAGCCCAAGAAAGCCTATATTGCTTGGGAAGGTAATGAATCAACAACTTCTGAATCATCAACTGAAGATGAAGAAGCAAATGTGTGTCTTACCTCCACAATTGATGAAGATGATGATTTATCAATTGCTGAAACTGAGGTAAGTTCTGAATTTGATCAAGCTATTGATGTTTTTCAAGAAATGCATGAAGAGGCCCAAAAGCTTGCGAAATCCAATAATAAGCTAAAGGGAGATCTTAGATGGCATGTCACAAAAATTACTAAATTACAAGCTGAAATTTGTAAACTGAAAGAAGAAAATGAAAAACTTGTTTCAAGTTACAAATTGAATGCTTGTGTATGTGCTTCTTCTTCATCTAGTGTTGACAAATACAATGATTTGCAAAAAGAGTTTGATGATTTCAAGAAAAGTCATGGTGAAAAACATATGATAGTACTTTCTGAAAACAATTACTTGGTTGATCTTTTGAGAAGGCTTTACAAAGGAAAATGCAATTTGGCTGAAATGCTAAGTGTGCAAAAGTATGCTAGAGATACTTCTAGATTAGGTTACAAACATGGATCAAAATCTAATGGAAGAACCAAGTTTGTGCCTCCAAAACAGAAATACTCAAAAACTGTTTCAAAACCAAGGTTTAATTACATGACTTATTTTGGAAGAGCATCAAGAACTATTACTTGTAACTATTGTATGAAGAAAGGTCACACATATTGTTAGAATCAAAGAAGCTGAAGCAAAGGATTCAAAGATGATTGAAGTAAATGAGTTTTGATATTTTACATGCCCAATCAATTTGATGGCATATGTAATTGTGTTTAAGCTTGGTTCATTAGATACAGGCTTATAATCCTCATTAGCTATTGATTTTTCATGTATTCATACATTCATTTGATAGGAATTAATCATGTGGTAATAAGCAAACTTATAGAATTTCATAAAGGCAATTAGGAATTGTATAAAACATTTTTTCACTACTTTAATCAATTACTTAGGTGAAATAATCGATTACAGGCGTGTGTATGTTTTTTGGAAAAATGCCTTATGAACATTTTAATCGATTACCACTAGCTCGTAATCGATTAAATTAGCTTTACATAGAATTAGGAACTTCCTGTGATAATCGATTATCTTGGGAAATAATCGATTACATAAGCTTCTGCATAAATTTACACAGCATGTTCATCTGGTTTAATCAATTACCAGATGTTAGTAATCGATTAAATATGCATTGTTAAGTTTTAGGCATGGTCTGTGTTAATCGATTAAATAGGTACTTAATCGATTACATGTGTGCATTGTAAAATTGAGTTTGTCTGGCTTAATTGATTACAAGGTGATTTAATCGATTATTCTGTTCGTATCAGATTTCCAGAATTCTGATGAACAATTTAATCGATTATATGGTTAAAATAATCGATTACAATATGTAAAATAATCGATTAAGTTGACGAATTAATCGATTACAGTTAGTTAAACACAGTTTTTTTATAAATAGAAAAGCTGAGTCTAAGTGAGACTAAGCAAGAAAAAGAGAGATACTCGTGAATACTTCTGTAATATACATTATCTAAAGTTTTCAAGTGTACCCAAGGCTGAAATTAGTGAAAAACTCATATGTGTTGAGTGTCATTGAGATTTACAAGAGATATGAGTCTTGATACTCATTGTTTGAAGAAATATTCAAGCTAGTGCATAAAGAAGCAATCAAGAAAGTGTGGTAGTCATCTTTTGCATATAATCTCAGGTTGATTGAATCATTCATATCATTCTAATAGCTGAGGATTATGAGGTGATATATTTCTTGTACCTAAAGCTTGAGTTTAGTTGATATATGTTGTATAATTGTGTTGTATTTCCATATAACATTTGGATTCTTTAAAGCTTTTTCTAGAAAGGGTTTCTGGAGCGAAGAACAGAGAGGGGATCTTTGGGGCTTGATCTTTTGAAAAGTCTATAGGGAGTAGATTTTGAATTTTACCTAGGGAGGGTAAGAGAGATAATTTTATAAGCTTGTAAAGAACAGATATTTGTTATAGTGGAACTCTAACCAAGATTTGGTTGGAAGAAAACTGGATGTAGCCTCCGGGGTTGAGAGGTGAATTAGTATAAATCTTGTGTGCGTTAGATTTCAGTTTATATTTCATTAAATGCTTGAAGTATAGAATTTTTTCATCATATAAAGTTGGTTACAGCACAAGGGTAATATGATTGATGAAGTAAATTGATTTCTAATTGGTTTTAAACTGATACGATCCTTTTGAAGTCTTCCGCTGTTATAAATTTTGAAAGGAAATTTTAAAACTTTGAGGTAAAACCAATTCACCCCCCTCTTGGTTTATTTACATAAGTGTTCATTGTATTTTCACATATAACAGGTGCTATGCTAGGAGATTCTATGTGCCAAATGGAGAATGCATTTGGGTGCCAAGAAAAAAGAAAGCGGCTAACCCCTATGGACCTAATCTCAATTGGGTACCTTTCTTTGAAATTTGATTTGAATTTTGCAGGTATGTCTAAGAGCAAGATCATCATTATGGTATCTTGATAGTGGATGCTCTAAACATATGACCGGTGACATATCAATGCTAACAATTTTGACTCTTATAGATGGAGGATTTGTCACCTATGGAGATAACAACAAAGGCAAAATAATTGGAGAAGGAAGTATAGGAGACAACTTCAAGACCAAAATCAGAAATGTCCTTTATGTAGAAGGATTAAAGCACAATCTCTTAAGTATAAGTCAACTTTGTGATAAAGGGTTCAAAGTTTCTTTTAATGAAAATTGTTGAATGATATGTGATGGACAAACTGGTGAGGTGATTCACATAGGTAAAAGAAAAGGTAATATCTACTTACTCTCCATAGATCATGCATACCTTCACAACACTTCTTGCTTAATTAGTAAAATTGATGAATCTTGGTTATGGCATAGGAGGGTAAGTCACATTAACATGCATCATATGAACAAACTAATTAAAAAGGATTTAGTCATTGGATTACCCAAACTCAAGTTTGAAAAGAACAAATTATGTGATGCTTGTCAAAAGGGGAAACAAACAAAAAATTCTTTTCAAAGTAAAAATGTTGTTTCTACTTCAAGACCCATTGAATTACTTCACATAGATTTGTCTAGTCCTTCAAGAACTATGAGTTTAGGAGGTAATTACTATGGACTTGTCATTGTTGATGATTACTCTAGATTCACATGGACTTTGTTTTTGAAATCCAAGAGTGATGCTTTTATTGCTTTTAGAAAACTGGCCAAACTTACTCAAAATGAAAAGGGAAGCAAAATTATCTCAATAAAAAGTGATCATGGTGGAGAATTCCAAAATGAATATTTTGAAAAATTCTGTGAAGAAAATGGAATTAACCACAATTTTTCAGCTCCAAGAACACCTCAACAAAATGGTGTTGTGGAGAGGAAAAATAGATCCCTTGAAGAATGTGCAAGAACTCTTCTTAATGAGACAGAATTGCCTGAACATTTTTGGGCTGATGCTGTTAGTACAGTTTGCTACACTTTGAATAGATTGTTAATAAGGCCTATTTGAAGAAAACTCCTTATGAACTATACGAAGGTAGAAAACCAAACATTTCACTTTTGAGAACATTTGGTTGTAAGTGTTTTGTATTAAATAATGGCAAAGAATCACTTAGAAAATTTGATGCTAAAGCTGATGAAGCCATTTTCCTTGGATATTCATTACAAAGTAAAGCATATAGAGTTTTCAATAAAAGAACCTTATGCATGCAAGAATTAGTTCATGTTATTTGTGATGAATCTAATCCCTCTAAAGAGGAAAAGAAGTGTTATATTGATGCAGGCCCTTTGGATGAGTTTATTCAAATTAATGACTCAATGAATAAAGAAAAGGAAGAACCAATTGTTGAAACAGAACAATCAACACCTGTTCATGAGCCTAAAGATTAGAGAACTACTAAAGATCTCTCCCTTGACAACATAATTGGTGAAGTATCAAAGGGAGTTTCTACTAGATCATCATTGAGAAATCTCTGCTGTAATATGGCTTTTGTTTCACAAATAGAACCTAAGAATAATGATCAAGCCTTAATTGATGAACATTGGATGCATGCCATGCATGATGAATTGAATCAATTCAAGAGAAATGAAGTTTGGGAACTTGTCCCTAGACCTCCTTCTCTCAAACCTATTGGCACAAAATGGGTTTTTAGAAACAAACTTGATGAGAGTGGAATCATAGTCAGAAACAAAGCTAGATTGGTTGCTAAAGGTTACAACCAAGAGGAAGGCATTGACTATGAGGAAACCTATGCACCCGTTGCAAGATTAGAAGCCATTAGGTTATTACTTGCATATGCATGTTTAATGGATTTTAAACTTTTTCAAATGGATGTTAAAAGTGCTTTCTTAAATGGATATATTGAGGAGGAAATATATGTGGAGCAATCTCCTGGTTTTACTGATTTCAAGTATCCTAATCATGTTTATAAACTTAAGAAAGCTCTCTATGGTTTAAAACAAGATCCAAGATCTTGGTATGAAAGATTAAAAAATTTCTGCTTAAGAAATCTTTCACAAGAGGACATGTTGATAAAACCTTGTTTATCAAAAGACAAAGAAATGATATATTATTGGTTCAAGTGTACGTTGATGATATAATTTTTGGTTCTACTAATCAGCTATTGTGCAAAGAATTTTCTATCTCTATGCAGAAAGAATTTGAAATGTCAATGATGGGAGAATTAACATTATTTATTGGACTTCAAGTGAAGCAAATGAAGAATGGAACATTTCTAAATCTGACCAAGTATTGCCTTGAAGTGATCAAGAAGTTTGAAATGGAGAAAAGCAAAGATGCTGCAACTCCAATGGCAAAATCAACTTATCTTGATGCAGATGAAAAAGAGGAAAAGGTTGATGAGTCAAAGTTTAGAGGAATAATTGGATCTTTGCTATACTTGACAGCTAGTAGCCCAGATATTATGTTGAGTGTGTGTTTGTGTGCAAGATATCAAGTAAACCCCAAAGAATCACACCTCACTGTAGTCAAAAGAATCCTCAAATATCTCAAATCAACACCAAAAGTTGGTCTTTGGTATCCTAAAGGTGCATCAATTAATTTAGTTGGCTATTCTGATTCTGACTTTGCAGGTGCAAGTTGGATAGAAAAAGCACTAGTGGAACTTGTTATCTACTTGGAAGTTCACTGATCTCATGGCAATGCAAGAAATAATCTTGTGTTGCTTTATCAACAGCTGAAGCTGAGTACATCTCTGCTGGAAGTTGTTGTGCTCAAAACCTTTGGCTAAAGCAACAATTACAAGACTTTGGTGTTGAATTGAAGGAGATACCTCTGCTATGTGACAACACAAGTGCTATCAACATTTCCAAAAATCCAATAATGCATTCAAGGTGTTAGTATATGGATGTCCTAGAGACAATCTTTTCATTAGATTAGGACGTACATGTACTTTTCATATTGTCATGAATAAATTATAAGCGCTCTTTATCTTGTTTCATATTCTGTCTTGATATCATTATTAATATATGAGTAACTGGATAAAACCCTTGGAATAGAATAGGTATCTCTTGAGTATCAGTGATGGGATCACGATCATGAGGATTCAAGGATACCAGATGTCTACTCCTAAATTTTGAGTTCCTAGTCTAGAGACACTGAGAATGGGGATCAGTGATTTCGAGTAAGACTAGCACGACTTAACTACTTGTATGCAGATACAAGGTAAAGATCTCATGAGCTACAGACATGGAGATGTCTTAGCTAAAGTCATGGGTGGACCTATAAGGGTATAGCTCGCACTGAACGGACCCACAAAGAGACTCTATGAGAAAATCTCACAGATAGTATCATTAGAGTAGTCTCTTATTATTTGGGTGTGTCTTTTCTTAGACCAGAAGTTTTCACCTAGACTGTGTTCTAGAAGACATGCTTTGATTGTATACCTCGTCTGCCTGAAACATGGAGACACATAGGTATACTTTTGGGCATGTCCTGAAATAACACGAGTCTAGGGTGACTAGCTGAAGGAATTCATCAAATCTCTGTGAGAGATTAGGTTATCTGTAAACCGGAGAAATCGGGATGACATTTACGGGACTCGAGAATCTATGCATAGTAAAAGAAATCATGAGATGATTTGTGTTGCGAACTCGGCAAGTGTACCGTTCATTTCAAGTAATAAAGTGAGTAAGTAAAGTATCGTCTCCACAAGGATTGAATGCAATCTTATGTCAACTTAGTGTCTTAGAAATTGGAAGACAAATAATGAGTTGAGAGAGTTTGTTGAGTTGTAAGTAAATAAAATGACAGAAATTTAACAAGAATGTAAGCGAATGTTAATTGGATTTTACTACAATAATGAGAGATGATTGTAGTTAAGCACAATCCCCTATGATTCCTTCCTTCTATGCTTCGATTGATTATTAACTTGAATTACTTCTAATTACTCAGCTGATGTATTTTCCTATAAGTAGCTAAATCCTAATCCCTTAGTAATTTAACCCTTTGGTAGAATTAAAAACCCTAATCCCTTAGTGATTCCTTCTTAAACCAAGCATTAAGCAACATATCCTAAAATTGCTGCAACTACACATCCCTATCCCTAGGCAATGTATAAATTGTTGTTTTACTCAATTCAGAAACTAGAATCCCAATATCCCTATTGTGAATCCTAACCCTAAACCTCTTAATAGAATGGCCAGTCCCAATTAAGAATAAAGCAATAAAGAACAGAATAAAACAAAGAAATTATGATAACTCTTATTAAAGCCAATCAAGACATAGAGGAATTCTCATAGGTTCATGGCTCAACCACAATACAAAATTTAGCCAAGCATACTCAAAACTGATAATATTTCCATTACTAGCATGTTCCTAAAGAGAAGTTTAAGAGAGGAAAAGAAAAGATTACACAAAGTTATATTTCTGCAATTCCTCAATGTTTCCAAGCTTCTCCCAAGGTCTTCAATGGCTTCTTCTGCAGAATTCTTCAATAAGTCTGTAAAAGCCCCCTTCTTTGTGACCCAGAGGTCTCCTTTTATCCCCCATACATTCTAGGGTTAAATCCAGTAATGAGGAACTATTTTTCCCAAGCTAAATCAATTTCAAATCTTTTAAATCAAGAAACCCGAGCTCGTGGCGCGACTAGCGTGGCATCCCACGCTGATCGCATGGGATTTTCGAGTTGAATAAGTTGCTCTGGAACTCTGGCGCTAATAGCGTGGATCTCCACGCTGATCGCGTGGTTTATTCGATTTGAATGCTTGAGTTTTGATAGAATGGCGCGACTCGCGTGGATGGCCATGCTAATCGCGTGACTTGTTCGAGCTGAGGGGTTGGCCTTCGGTAGCTCCACGCTACTCGTGTGGATGGCCACGCTAATCGTGTGACTTATTCGAGTTGGAAGTCTGTGTTTCAGCATCTGGCGCGATTGGTGTGGTGGTTGGTGCTACTCGCATGGGCTCTTCGAACTGAATTTGTTGATCTTGACACTTCCACGCGGATCGCGTGAGATACCACGCTGATCGCGTGGCTTATTCGAGAGCACTAGCTTGCTCTTTTTTGCTTCTTTTCCTCTCTTGTTGGTTCCTAAATGACAAAATAACTAAGAATTTAAATTAATATACAATTAAGTAATAATTTATCAAATCCTATTTTAATTTACTCATCTTTAAACAATTTATCAATCAATTAATCCTAAAAACTACTATATGCTGGAAGCATATCAAATAATTCCCAGATTTATATATTGTTGTCCTCAGCAATAAACAGAGTTTCTATTTGGAAAGCAAGTTTCAACAATCAGGCATAAATTCACAATTAACACTCTTAGAATCACAATGCTAAGTATAATCAATTTCCAATCAAGGTTTCAATAACACTTTCAATTCCATCAACTGCAAGAGTTTCACTTGAGTCTTCCTTACCAAGATGTGTGTATTTCACTCATCACTTAAGTGTATAAGGTTTGTTATACTCATTCAATCCAACACAGTGATGGCACTACCATAAGCTTGATCATATTCTCGAGTTCCTGAAAATAAGAAACATGAATGCATGCACAACTGATCAAAAGGTCTTTATAAGGGGATGGTCATGGTGCCCAAATTTAAATTTTGAATTTAAATGTTTTATATTTGAATTCAAATTTTGTTTTAGTTTAAATTGGAATTGTAATTTTGAATTTTAAATTTTTTGTATTCTTTTGTTCCTCCAAAGACGTATTAGAGTTTCTTTAATTATTTTGTAATTAGAAAAATTAGGCTAGTGGCGTTTAGGCATGGAAGATTTCATGATGGAGCTGCGGCCTAGAAGCAAGAAGAAATAATGCACGAGCACCATGACTATCTCATATAAAATTTGTTTTATATGCTTGTATGTTTTATTATGCATGTCCAAAAGCGACTAGTGTAATCCGATAGATGTTTGGCATAGGATACGACTAGCATGATAATAGTACTTACACGTTTGATGAGACCCATTAAAATAAAAGAAACCCTTAAAAGGAATCAATTATTAAGCACATGATTGCCTCCCACCACCAATGCCACTCGAAATTCCTCTACAGGGTGGTGCGCCACAACTCAGTTGGGACCCACTGTTTTGTTGAATAAGAGCAGTATTAGAAGTGTGAGACACTTAAGGTGCTGGTTAGTGCTTAACTGAATGCATGAGTTGTGTTGCGACACGGCAAGTGCACCGATCATTCCAAGTAATAAAGTGATAAGAAAGTATCGTCTCCACGAGGATTGAGGCACTAATGTCAATTGTAATTTATGATTCTTAATATTGGAGAAGGAATGGATTGTTGAAAGAATTGGATTGTAGTTTGAATTTAATTATTGTAAATAAAAGAATATTAAAAACAATGTAATTTAAATGTTGATCAAGACTTAAGAATAATTATGGCAAAGCACAATCACCGCAGTTCACTCTTTGTAATTGAATTGGTAATTTAACACTATTTAATGTAATTATTCAGATTTATGCTTTTCTAATATAGTTAAACCCTGATTCCTCGGTCATTTAACCCTTTAACCTAAGTTAAGAATCCTAATCCCTTAGTATTTCCCTTTAGATTAAGCATGAAGCTAGCATAACAAGAATCTGCAGTCCTTTATCCTTATCCCTAGGTAATATCGCAACTGTCACTCTACTGCGTTCAGAAACTAAAACCCCAATATTCCTATTGTGAATTATCACCCTAAGTAACATAATAGATTGATCAAGTCTAATTAGATATAACAATAGAAGAATAAAGTAGAGTAAAACAATTATAAGAAACTTTATTAAACTCAATTCAAGAAACACAGAGTTCACATTGGCTTTTGGCTAAACCATAATTACAAAGGAGTTAGCCAGACATAATGATGTCTGGCCTAATACAGTGTGAAGAAAGGAGAAAAGGAAGAAGCTAAGGTATGCAGAGTCACAAACCCTTCAATCTTGCCTCCTTCTTGTTCTACTTGCTTCTTCTTAGCCTTGAATCTTTTTCCTTTGATCTTGCCTTCTTTGCTCTATTTTTCAGTGTCTATCTGATACCTAATGTGTCCTACCTAGGTTCTATTTATACCTAGGTTATAAAACCCTAAAAACCCATCATTCTTATGTTATCTTTAAGCTAATTCTGAACTCCCGTGGCGTCCATGCGACTGGCGCGAGTTTGGCGCGAGCCTCCAGTGCTTCTGGCGCGAATGGCACGAGTTTAGCGCGAGACTCCAGTGCTTCTGGCGTGAATGGCGCGGCCCTGGTGCGGTTAGCGTGAAATCTCAGCTTCAGTTGACTCTTTCTTTTGCTTCTTTTCTTGCTTTCCTTGACTCTAAACATCAAAATAGCATAGAATCAATGATAAACATAAAAGTAATGAATTTTACACTTATTCTAACATTTATTCACTATATTCTTCCTATTTTCCTAATAAAACTATCCTAAAAACTATATATGCTAACAACATATCAAATAATTCCCAGATTTAGATATTGTTGTCCCTAGCAATAAAATAGAATAAAACTGAATTGTAGTGGAAATCATATTCGACAATCAAGCATATCACCACATACACAACCTTAGAACTACTTTAGTAAATGTAATTGAATTCCATGTAAGAACAAAAATACTTTTCAAGTCCATCAATATAGAATCATAACTTGGATACCCCTCACCAAGAGATGTAATTCCCTCATCACTCAAGTGTTTAGGGTAATTATAATCCCTTAATTCCTCCAAAGTTATAATACTACCATAGGCTTGACTATATTCTCAAATTCTTGAAATTAAGAAACATGAATAAATGCAGAGTTAATCAAAAGGTGTTTTTAAGGTTGTAACTTGGCTTGGCTTCAGGTAGGAATAATTTGGATAGTAGCTAATCATTGAGATTGGAATTTGTTAGAAATTTTCAAGTCTACTTAGCTAGTCTATCACTCTTATTCTTTTGTCTATCTTTATTTATCTGAACTTTCCTTTGTCTTTATTTCTTCTATCTTCTCTTTTCTCTTATTTTTTCTTTTTCAACAACTATATCAGAGAGAATGAGAAAAAATATTTAGATCCACCAACTGGTATTTCAGACTTGTTACTTCCCAACTGAACTTTTCACTAGAATTGATTTTTCCCATATCTATTCTGTTGGCACTTTATCCTTAAACAAGAATTGTCTTCTTGGGTAACATCTTTCTTCTTTCCCTTTTCTATGGACATTCATCTTTCTATATTTTTTTTCATATCTAGCAGACTTGATTCTAACTCTTCTTTTTCCAATCTCAATTAAGATGGTCAAAGATAATCTTTAAGTTTCAGGTGAATGAATAGAAAAGGCTTAAGCTCAAAGAGGTTTAACAATGAAAAATTATTAAGGTAATGTCAGTTGGCTCTAGCTTAAAGAATAAACTGCCTTTATCATATTAACCCTGCAATTATTGTAGAGAAACAAGTCAAGTTCTAGAGTATTTATTCACAATGGGTTCACTCTGAAAAGAAAATATATTGTATAGGCTCAATCCTCACAAGCTATAGTATCAAGCTAAGTTCATTTGATTTTCTATCAAGCATCTATTCTTCTCACAATGTACTTCAATCATAAAAACTAACATAATTCTAATCAAGTAATATGCAATTTTATACTCTACCTATCTCATACATAGTTCCAAAACAATCAACATTAATTCTACTTTATCACTATATTGGCAATTCAATAATTTGAAAATTATTCACAACTCTAGCATTTTATTCATCTACTTCTAAAGAGAATTCCTAACTTATTATCAAACGAATTTCTAAACTTAATCTCTAACATCATCTCATCCAAATTTCTGATTAATTCTATGTAATCTAAGAAGTTTAATTTTTCAATCATCTAATTTCTCTAAATTCTGTCATATATCCATTATGATTTATTTTTCAAAATAATGCAAAATGCATTCCCCATTCCCAGATTTTAAACATTGCTGTCCCCAGCAATCACTTTGCTCTTCAAGGGAAAACACATATCTGCATAAAAAATTATCTTTATGCATAACATGCATCCAACAGAATTATACTATGAAAACCAAATTAAGCAAATTCAACCATGTCCAACTTAAAAATTACTAAAAAGCAACCAAATTGTGCCAAACAAACTGAAAATAAAGTACAAAAACATTAAACATAAAGCAAATGGAAATAGTGTCTTTTAAACTGCAATCTTACTCCTAATCCTCCATAGTCTCATCAGCAGCAGCTGATGACTGTGAAGGTTCAGGAGAAACTCGTGGTGCGGCTGAATCATGTGGCTGGTAAGGAGTGAACTCAATGGAGAAATGTCTGAACAAATCTTCCATCATCTTGTTTTGATGCTCCAACAGTCTGTTTTGAGATCTCAATTCAGACTGAATCTGCCAGTAGCTTTGAGAATCCTTATAAATCAGTTCATGACATGGCCCCCTAGTAGCAGTAGAAGAAGATGCTCGTGGTGGTGGCACTGCTCTAACTTCAGGTTGAGGAATGTCCGCACAAGGACTTCTCTTAGCAATCTCCTCAGGTGATAATTTTGAGGCTCTAATCAACTGCTCCTGCCACTGAGTCTCTACTGCAGCCAGATATGTCTTGTGTGTCATGACAAATGCAATTTTGACATCCATGGGTTCCTCCTCAGGAATCTCTAAACCTACTTTCATACAAAGATGAGAAATCAGGGAAGAATGAGCAAGGAGAGACTTACTGCTACCGTCATCTATCATGTGCAATATCCTAGCAGCACATGTAGAAGGATTGCCCTCTCAACATTCACATTAGTGAGATTAGTTGATGGAATAATGGTGTGATTGTTGAACTGGTGCCAAAATTCTGCCTCCCCAGTCAAGTCTTGCTTCCTTAACTTCTCAGGAACATAGTCCATTCCTGACTTGGTCTTCCATCAGTATACAGCCCTGTAATGCCTCTTCTTATCTCATCTGCAATTTGAGGCATGTCATCTCTAAAGATATTTTTGCTACTGACAGGCTACATCTTATAGAAATTGTTCCTGAAGGCACAAGCTTGAAATGGATAATATGCAGTGGCTAAAAATTCCTCAATAGTGTTATGATTAAATGGAACCTCTACTCCTTGAACCCAGCTGACTCTGTCTTTGTCTACATTTTCTCTATTAATGTTAGCCAAGAATTCTTTTAAAATGGCACTGGAACTTGGTTCAGGAAAACTAACCAAAGTCTGTCACTCCCTCCTGTTGATTACCTCCAAAATTGGTGAATCTTCAGGAAGAAATTCCCAATCTATCATCTTCTCCGGAATGACTTTCTTCGGAGCATACCATTTCTCGTACCTCTGCTGACATTCGATTGTTCTGAATCTGATCTCATCGAAGTCAGTGGTTCTTGCTCTCTTGGTGCTAGATGCAACACGCTTCCTCCTTTCCTTCTCTACTTGCTTACCCTGAAACTCAGAAAACATTCATAACTATATGCAATGAATTCCCAAATTGCTTGCAATCATATCTCAAACATTTCTTTATTTCAAATTAACAACAGAAATTACATCATATAGAATCATCATGTATAACTTGAACAAGCATTTAACAATTAATATCCAAATAAATCCTTCACAATAATTCCCAGATTTATTTGGTTCTATATGAATCAATGATAAATTCAGAAGGTATACTAAACATCTTATTATCATTCAATTGGAAATAAAATCTTTAACTCTAAAGAAACAGAATCTTTAACATAATTAATGACCATTCCCAGATTTTATTTGCCACTCAGGTTTTTAATTTCAATTGTTTTAAGTCTCAAACACAACTCTAATCTTCTCATTAAAAATAAATAGCATTTACTCAATTGACTCAAAATTCTTCATGTCTAAACATGTTTCTCATACTATTCTAAATCATGCATATATTAAAGTAATCATCCAAGAATTAAACAATCTCATAGCCATTTTATTATATAATGACAGTTTGTGCATATGCAGCTGGCACGGATAGTGCTAATCCTCGCGCGAGTCGTGTGGGCTGCATATCATGGCTAATGACAATTACCAGGTGGCGCGAATGGCGCTAGCCCTCACGCGAGTCGCGTGGGCTGCAAAACCTAGATATTCAGAACTATTCATCACGTTCTTGCCTTAACTTCTATCAATCAATCTCAACAATGCTCCTAACCCCATGCTTTCTAATCTAAAGATTAAAGAACAGATAATACAATGATTAAGGAGAAGAATATGTACCTTATCCTTTGCCATTTGAACAACTCAAGAATCTGAAAGAATGCACAATGTACTTCTAAAAGAGGATGCTTAAAGAAAACAAAATGTGGAACTTTCAAAGGCTTGCTCAGACTTAGAATGCACTTGTATGTGAATAAGGTAACTATGGCCTTGTATTTACAGATTTTTAAAAGAGGAGGAGTTATTGTGATTATGAATGTTGAGGCAGTTACTTGCAGTTCAAAGGTTTGAAACCTCTCTGAATGGAATTGCCTAAGGACGTGGTTACTGAAGATACGAAGTTATCTCTTTAGGGTTCAGTTAAAACCCCTTTAAAAAAAATAGTTTTCGAATTCTCACGCGACTCGTGCCACTTCCACACGAATCGCGCTGCATTCCAGTATGAATGGCATGAATGGCGCCATTACCACGCGAGTCGCGTGGTTAACCAGTGTAGTTGGCGCGATCAGCGCTAGTCCATAATTTTTCTTTTCCAATTTTTTTTTTCTAAATTTATAACCTACTTCTACCTAAAACCTCTAAAATTAACTAAGTTGAATTAAGAACATCTCAATTAATAATGTAAAAATTAATTTCAAACAAAACCTATACTTAACTAACTAAAACTTCAATAATAATTCTACTACGAAACAACTAAAACAATAAAATTTCTTGGATTGCCTTCCAATTAGCGCTTTATTTAACGTCATTTAGCTTGACGCATCCAACCTTTTTAATCCTCATGTGAATTCAGTTGAATAGAAACAGTGTGTCTTTCCACTTGACCTCCATAATAATGCTTCAATCGACATCCATTTACCTTGAAAGAACAATAACTATCCAATGGAGAAATTCCAATCGTTCCATATGGATAAACTTCACGTACAATGAATGGACCAGACCATCGAGACTTCAGTTTTCCTGGAAACACTCTTAAACAAGAATTATAAAGCAATACTTGTTGTCCAGGCTCGAATTCTTTTGGCCGGATCTTGTTGTCATGCCACTTCTTTGTCTTTTCCTTATATAATCTAGCACTCTCATAAGCATTTAACCTGAACTCATCAAGCTTATTCAATTGCAATAATCTCTTATTATTAGCTTTAGAAAGTTCAAAGTTAAGAAACTTAGTGGCCCATATAGCCTTATGTTCTAATTCAACAAGAAGGTGACAAGACTTACCATATAACATCTGAAATGGCGACATACCTATTGGGGTCTTGAAAGCTGTTCTGTATGCCCAAAGCGCATCATCGAGCTTCTTTGCCCAATCTTTCCTAGAACTTCCAACAGTCTTCTCCAAAATTCGCTTTAATTCTCTGTTGGAAATTTCAACTTGTCCACTGGTTTGCGGATGATAAGGTGTAGCCACTCTATGGGTAACTCCATATTTTGCAAGCAAATATGAGAATTGTTTGTTGCAAAAATGAGCACCTCCATCACTTATGATTGCTCTTGGTACTCCAAAGCGAGTGAATATATTCTTCCTCAAGAATGAGACAACTACCTTTGCATCGTTAGTAGGTAAAGCAACTGCTTCTACCCACTTAGAAACGTAATCTACTGCCACGAGGATATATTGATTAGAATGTGACTTGGGAAATGGTCCCATGAAGTCAATTCCCCACACATCAAACAGTTCGACCTCTAATATGTTATTGAGAGGCATCTCATCTCTCCAAGATATATTACCAGTTCGCTGACAACTGTCACATTTTTCTACATAATCTCTTGCATATTTGAAAAGTGTATGCCAATAATATCCACATTGCAATACCTTCTGTGCTGTCCTATTTCCTCCAAAATGTCCTCCATAATCTGAAGAATGGCAATGCCAAAGAATCTTTGGCACTTTTGGGCTAGCTACACATCTGCGAATGACACCACCAATACATCTAAAATAAAGAAAAGGGTTATCCCATACATACCTCTTTGCATCATGAAGGAATCTTTTCTTCTGCTGCCAATTAAGACCTCCAGGTAAGATACCTACAGATTTAAAGTTAGCCATATCGGCAAACCAAGGACCCATATCAATTACCATCATTACTTTCTCATCAGGAAAAGATTCATTAATAACCAATTCTGGTCCATCCTGTAACTCCTTCTCCTGAATCCTTGAAAGATGATTAGCTACTTTGTTTTCTACTCCAATCTTGTCCTTGATTTCCATGTCAAATTCCTGAAACAAGAGCATCCAACGCAATAGTCTTGGTTTTGCATCTTGTTTAGTCATCAAATACTTGAGAGCAGCATGGTCAGTGTAAATAATAACTTTAGAACCTATCAAATAGGATCTAAATTTATCTAAAGCATAAACTATAGCTAGCATTTCTTTTTCAGTAGTTGCATAGTTAATCTGTGCTTTATTTAAAACCTTACTAGCATAATATATAACATGCAATAACTTGTTTTTCTGTTGACCAAGAACAGCACCAATGGCATATGCACTTGCATCACACATTAATTCAAAAGGTAAACTCTAATCAGGTGATGTTAAAATAGGTGCAGTAGTAAGTTTTTCTTTTAATACATTAAATGCATTAAGGCAAACTTCATCAAAATTAAAATCACTCTCTTTAGTTAAAAGTTGACTAAGAGGTTTAGCAATTTTAGAAAAATCTTTAATGAACCTCCTATAAAAACCTGCGTGACCTAAAAACCTTTTTACCCCAGTAGCATTAACTGGAGGAGGAAGTTTTTCACTCAACATCAATTTAGCCTTGTCAACTTCTATTCCTTTTTTAGAAATTTTGTGGCCTAAAACAATACCTTCACGAACCATAAAATGACATTTTTCCCAATTCAAAACGAGGTTTGTTTCCTGACACCTTTTTAAAACTCTAGATAAATTAAGTAGACATGATCCAAAACTAGATCCAAAAACAGAAAAATCATCCATAAAAACCTCTAAGGATTTTTCTACCATATCAGAAAAAATAGAAAGCATACACCTTTGAAATGTCGCTGGTGTATTGCATAGGCCAAATGGCATTCTCCTGTATGCAAAAACTCCAAATGGGCATGTGAAAGCAGTCTTCTCCTGATCTTCAGGTGCCACTGGAATTTGATTATAGCTTAAATATCCATCAAGAAAACAATAATAATCATGACCGGCTAACCTTTCTAGCATCTGATCAATGAATGGAAGGGGAAAATGATCTTTCCTGGTGGCATCATTGAGTCTCCTGTAGTCTACACACATCCTCCAACCAGTGCTAGTTTTAGTGGGAATCAATTCATTGTTGCTATTTTGAATTACGGTCACCCCACCTTTCTTAGGGACTGTTTGAACAGGACTCACCCATGCAGTGTCTGATATAGGATAAATCATCCCTGCATCTAATAATTTAACCACTTCTTTCATGGTAGGATTCAATCTCCTTTGAAGCTGTCTCACAGGCTTCACGTCATCCTCCATCAAAATCTTGTGAGTATAGAAAGAAGGATTAATTCCTTTTAAGTCAGATATGGACCACCCGATTGCGGTCTTGTGCTCTTTAAGGACCTTTAACAACTTCTCTTCTTCTTCTGACTTCAGCTCTTTGTTGATGATGACTGGAAATTTCTCATTCTCTTCCAAGAATGCATACTTCAAATTATTAGGTAATTCCTTAAGTTCCATCTTTGGTGTTTCTTTCACTGTATTAGTTTCTTTCTTCTCTAACACTTCCATAATTGTCTCCACTTCCTCTTGTATTTCATCTGTACCTAATACTTCAAGATCCTCTTTTAACTTTTGGTCATCTGTTTTATCTGTATGAATTAATGTATCTAAAATATCCAATCTAAAACAATCATGTTTGTCAGTAGGATGTTTCATCACATCAAAAACATTAAAAACAATAGATTCATTATCCATTCTAAGCTCTACTTTTCCTTGCTCTACATCAATTAATGGTCTAGCAGTAGCTAAAAATGATCTACCTAATAACAAAGGTATTTCACTCTCACCTTCCATATCTAAAACAAAAAAATCTGCAGGAAAAATAAATTTATCAGCTTTTACCAAAACATCTTCAATAACTCCAATTGGCTTCCTCAATGAACGATCTGCAAGTTGTAATGAAACTCTGGTAGGCTTTAGCTCGGTAATTCCCAATGACTTGCATAAGGATAACGACATCAGGTTTATGCTAGCTCCTAGATCACATAATGCTCTTCCCACATCAACATTTCCTATAGCAATAGGAATGTTAAAACTCCTTGGATCCTTCCTCTTTGGTGGAAGCTTCCTCTGGATAATCGCGCTGCACTCTTCAGTAAGTGCTATCGTTTCACATTCCTGCAATTTATGCTTCCTAGACAATAATTCTTCCATAAACTTTGCATAGTTAGGCATATTAGCTAAACCTTCAATAAATGGAATGTTAATATGTAATTTTTTAAACATATTTAGAAATTTTGCATATTGTTGCCTCTGAGCTTGTTGCTTTAGCCTCATAGGATATGGTGGTTTCTCAAAATGAGAAAAATCCATTGGTTTCTTCTCTGGCTGACTTGAAGGCGCTTTAACTACCTGTTCATCAGGAACTTTAGTAATCTTCTCTTCAACTTCTCTTTGAATCATATCAAGCTTTTCTGGAGATTTAGTGACAAATCCACTTCTGGTTGTGACTGCATTTGCTTGTTCCCTTGGGTTGACAATAGTGTCACTAGGGAATTGTCCTTGAGACCTTTCAGTCAATTGCTTAGCCAACTGACCAATTTGATTTTCAAGATTTCTGATAGAAGCATCCTGATTCTTGTGATGAGCTCGAGTCTCACTAATGAAAGCATTAGTCTCCTTGATAAAAGAATTAGTAACCTGAATATGCTCAGTGGTAGTCTTGGACAGCTGCAACATAGCCTTCTCTAATTCTGATGGCTCCTTAGGTGGAATGGGTGGAGGCTGCAAATAATTGTTGGATTTGTAATCCAAACCTCCTCCCTGAATTCTTCTTTGAAAATTATTATTACCTGGAGCATAATTTGAATTCCTCTGGAAGTTGGAATGATTTCTCTGATCGTACCATACTCCATTAACTTGCACTGGATCAGCTCCTACTAAAGTAGGAAACTCATTGGATTTATGCTCTCCTCAGCAGTATTCACAAGTAGGTAGCTGCGATCTAATAGTTGAAGCTTGGGCTGCTGAACCTTGCATCCTGTCAATTTTCTCATTCAATCTTAATAATTGTTGTGACAAAAGTTTTTGTTCAGCCAGCATTGCATCACTGCTTCCTAGTTGGATAACTTCCCTCTTTGGTTGAACTTTGATACTCTCATTTTCATTGCGAGCTAATGAATCAATTAATTCATATGTCTGAGTAGCTGTCTTTGATCTAATTGAACCTCCAGCTGCTACATTCACTATAAGTCTTGATTCTGGAGTCATCCCATTAAAGAATATACATACTTTCCTTCCCACGGTCATGTCATACTGTGGACACTTTCTGATCAATTCTTGGAATCTATTCCAAGCTGCACATAAACTTTCTCTCTCATTTTGAGTGAAATTGGTGATCTCGTTCACCAACCTATTGTATTTCTCCATAGAAAAATATTGAGAGAAAAATTTAGTAACCATGTCTTCCCACGTACTGATGCTGTTTGGAGTTTGTCTATCTAACCAACGAAGTGCTCTTCCCTTAACAGCAAAGGGAAATAATCTTAACCTCACAACATCATCTGATACTCCCTAGTGTCTGATTGTATCGCAGATCCGCAAAAATCTGTCAATGAAATTGTGTGGATCTTCATCGTCCTCTCCACCAAATTGACTTCTTTTCACCGAAGTAATTAATGATGGATTGATATCAAATTTGTTAGCCTCAATTGGTGGTCGGACTATACTAGGATTGGGTCTTGTGAATAATGGAGCAAGAATATCCTCCATTAGTTCCTCCCCTTGTACTGGTGGTCTTCCGGCCATTCTTAATTCTAATTCGTTGTTTGAATTAGATTTTTCTGTCTCTCATCTCTGCTTGGCTAGTCTTCTATTTCTTCTCACAGTCTTTTCTATTTCAGGGTCAAACTGTAATTTTTCTGATCCAACTAAACCTCACATAAACTAAAGAAAACAGATCAGTAAAACAAAAAATCCAATATTAAAAAAAAATTACAAATGAATTAGCCTAATCAATCCCCAGCAACGGCGCCAAAAACTTGTTGCGACACGACAAGTGCACCGATCGTTCCAAGTAATAAAGTGATAAGAAAGTATCGTCTCCACGAGGATTGAGGCACTAATGTCAATTGTAATTTATGATTCTTAATATTGGAGAAGGAATGAATTGTTGAAAGAATTGGATTGTAGTTTGAATTTAATTATTGTAAATAACAGAATATTAAAAACAATGTAATTTAAATGGATTGTAGTTTGAATTTAATTATTGTAAATAACAGAATATTAAAAACAATGTAATTTAAATGTTGATCAAGACTTAAGAATAATTATGGCAAAGCACAATCACTGCAGTTCACTCTATGTAATTGAATTGATAATTTAACTCTATTTAATGTAATTATTCAGATTTATGCTTTTCTAATATAGTTAAACCCTGATTCGTCGATCATTTAACCCTTTAACCTAAGTTAAGAATCCTAATCCCTTAGTAATTCCCTTTAGATTAAGCATGAAGCTAGCATAACAAGAATCTGCAGTCCTTTATCCCTATCCCTAGGTAATATCGCAACTGTCACTCTGCTGCGTTCAAAAACTAAAACCCCAATATTCCTATTGTGAATTATAGCCCTAAGTAACCTAATAGATTGATCAAGTCTAATTAGATATAACAATAGAAGAATAAAGTAGAGTAAAACAATTATAAGAAACTTTATTAAACTCAATTCAAGAAACACAGAGTTCACATTGGCTTTTGGCTAAACCATAATTATAAAGGAGTTAGCCAGACATAATGATGTCTGGCCTAATACAGTGTGAAGAAAGGAGAAAAGGAAGAAGCTAAGGTATGCAGAGTCATAAACCCTTCAATCTTGCCTCCTTCTTGTTCTTCTTGCTTCTTCTTAGCCTTGAATCTTTTTCCTTTGATCTTGCCTTCTTTGCTCTGTTTTTCAGTGTCTATCTGATACCTAATGTGTCCTACCTAGGTTCTATTTATACCTAGGTTATAAAACCCTAAAAACCCATCATTCTTATGTTATCTTTAAGATAATTCTGAAATCCCGTGGCGTCCGCGCAACTGGAGCGAGTTTGGCGTGACTGGCACGAGCCTCCAGTGCTTCTGGCGCAAATGGCGCGAGTTTGGCATGACTGGTGCGAGACTCCAGTGCTTCTGGCGCAGTTAGCGTGAAATCTCAGCTTCAGTTGACTCTTTCTTTTGCTTCTTTTCTTGCTTTTCTTGACTCTAAACATCAAAATAGCATAGAATCAATTATAAACCTAAAAGTAATGAATTTTACACTTATTCTAACATTTATTCACTATATTCTTCCTATTTTCCTAATAAAACTATCCTAAACACTATATATGCTAACAGCATATCAAGTTGCAGGCTCAGCCGGGCTTATGTATTTAGGGTAATAATGCCAGGTTGGTTGCATGAGATGCACCACTAAGTGACAAGGAGTTGTCAACCTGATGCTAAGAGAAGGTATCAGATACTGTTTATAAGGATCAACCCATTATTTAGTTTAATTTTGCGGTTTCAGACGAAGATTAAAATAAATAATCATACTCTTAATCCCACTAAGGTAATTTTGAGATAAAATAACCTTAAGTCAAAATAACAAGGGTAATTGACTTAGATAAAATAGAGGGAGGGGCATGTTATTTAAAGTCTTTAATAATTTGTTCTTATTTCATGACAATATATTGATTAGTTTATCTTTACATCTTCTCAGTTAATAGTATGACTAATCAACTATCACTGCGCTCTATTCTCGATACGAACAAACTGAACGGTTCAAATTTTACAGACTGGTATCGGAACCTGAGAATTGTTCTTAGGGCTGAGGAAATCGCTTATGTCCTAGAAGGTAATTTACCCATAGCTCCTAAGGAAGGGGAAGCTGATTATGAGTTCTACGATATGGAAGCTCATAAGCAGCACATGAATGACAATACAATGGCAGTATGCATCATGTTGGCATCCATGTCGCCTGAGCTACAAAAGCAGCATGAGCATATGGATGCTCCCTCTATCATCTTGCATCTCAAGGAGTTGTATGATGTTAAAGGCAGACATGAGAGGTATGAGACCTCTCGAGAATTGTTCTCGTGTAGGATGTCTGAGAGCATGAGTGTGAGCAGTCATGTTCTTAAGATGATTGGGCTCATTGAGAAGCTAGGAAATCTAGGCTTCGTGATGGATGCCGAGCTAAGTAATGACTTAATCCTCACATCTCTGCCACCTTCCTTTAGTCAATTCATTATGAATTATAACATGCATGGGATACTTGTGAGCTTGCCTGAGTTGTTAAGTATGCTAACAACTGCTGAGGTGTCTATCAAAAAGGATAAGACACACTCTCTCCTGATTGGTGGGCCTAATAAGGCCAAGGGTAAGGCTAAGGAGCCTGCAAAAGGAAACTCCCTTAAGCCCAAAGGAAAACCCAAGAAGAAGAAGGGAAACAAGAAGGGTAAGAGTGCACCTAAGGACAAAAGCGATGTTGTGTGCTTCCACTGTGGCAAGACTGGCCATTGGAAGAGAAACTTTCCAGACTACCTGAAGAGTGTGAAGGACAAGAAACAAAGTGTTGCTTCTGCCTCAGGTATTTACATGATTGAGATCAATTATTTTTGTGCTAATCCGACTTCATGGGTATTAGATACCGGTTGTGGTTCTCACATCTGCAATATGTTGCAGGTACTTAATGGAGCAAGAGTTGCTGCTCAAGCTGTTGGAGATACAGACCTCATTTTGCCTACGGGCCTTTTATTGCATTTGAATAATTGCCTTTATGTTCCGGGCATTTCTAGAAACATTATTTCAATTTCTTGTTTAGAACGAGATGGTTTTTCTTTTACTATTAGGGATGGTACATTTTCTATCATTATGAATGATATGGTTTATGCTACTGCTTCTTTGGTAAATGGCTTATATGTTTTAGAAACTGGAACAGAAGTTCTCAATGTGAATGTGAAACAACCTAGGACAGATAATCAATCTTATCTGTGGCACTGTAGACTAGGCACATAAATGAAACAAGATTGTCTAGGATGCATGCAAATGGATACCTAGATTCCATGCATTTGGAATCCTATATGGACAATGTGAATCTTGTCTAAAAGGGAAAATGACTCGTCACAAGCCCAAAGGGCTTAGAAGTCATAGGACTAGTGAGTTATTAGAACTCATTCACTCTTATGTTTGTGGCCCAATGTCTATAGAGGCTAGATGAGGATACTCCTATTTCATTACCTTTACGAATGATAAATCGAGATTTGGGTATGTTTACCTGATGAGATATAAATCTGAGGCCTTTGAAAAGTTCAAGGAGTATAGGTATGAAGTGGAGAAACAGCGTGGAAAAATGATTAAGACATTACGATTAGATCGTGGTGGTGAATATCTGAGCCATGAGTTTCAGGATTATCTGAGAGAGTATGGAATTCTCTCACAGCTTACTGCACCTTACACACCACACCAAAATGGTGTTTCCGAAAAGAGAAACAGAACCTTGTTAGACATGGTCAGGTCTATGATGAGTGAGACTCAACTTCCAAAATCATTTTGGGGATATGCCTTTGACACGGCGGCATACCTTCTAAATAGGGTACCGTCTAAATCTATTCAGACCACTCCATATGAGATATGGAATGGTAAGAGACCCAACCTGAGTTATCTCAGAGTATGGGGATCACCAGCATATGTCAATTCGTTGACATCAGACAAGCTTAGTGCTAAAAGCACTAAATGTCTATTTGTGGGGTATCCCAAAGGTACTAAGGGATATTACTTTTACTTATTGGACGAACAGGGTGTTTGTGTCCAAAATGCTGAATTCCTTGAGAAAGATTTACTCTCTCAAGGAGCCAGTGGGACGTTGACTCCTCTAAATGGCTAGAAGCCATGAAATCTGAAATAGATTCGATGTATCAAAACAAGTTATGGACCTTGGTTTATAATTCGCAAGGAAAAATTCCTATCGGTAATAAGTGGGTCTTTAAGAGAAAGACTGATGCAAATGCCAATGTTCAAACCTATAAAGCTAGGTTGGTTGCGAAAGGATATCGTCAAAGAAAAGGTGTTGACTATGATGAGACTTTCTCACCCGTTGTCATGATCAAATCTATTAGGATCATGCTTGCCATAGCAGCATATCACGATTATGAGATTTGGCAAATGGATGTCAAGACTGCCTTCTTGAATGGATTCTTGAAGGAGGAAGTGTACATGACACAACCTGAAGGTTTTGAATCCAAAGGCCAAGAAGATATGGTATGCAAGCTGCAGAGGTTGATATATGGGCTAAAGCAAGCATCACAAAGTTGGAATATTCATTTTGATGAAATCGATAGAAGTAACGGATTCATCAAGAACGAGGATGAACCTTGTGTTTACAAGAAGGATAGTGGGAGCAATGTTGTTTTCTTAGTACTCTATGTAGACGACATACTACTAATAGGAAATGACATCCCCACATTACAAACAACTAAAGACTGGCTTTCAGAAAGCTTCACCATGAAGGATTTGGGAGAAGCGGCCTTTATACTTGGTATAAAGATCTAAAAGGCTACTGGGATTATCTCAATCCACGTATATTGACAAGATGCTAAGAAGATTTAGCATGGAAGGGTCAAAAAGGGGTTTTCTTCCCGTCAGTCATGGGGTACATCTTTCCAAGGCTTTGTGTCCTAAATCACAGCCTGAGAAAGACTGCATGAGTGGAATTCCATACGCATCGGCTATTGGGTCCATCATGTATGCCATGATATGTACAAGACCAGATGTCTCATATGCTTTGAGCAGTACTAGCAGATACCAGTCAGACCCTGGAGAGGGTCACTGGACAGCAGTCAAGACCATCCTTAAGTACTTGAGAAGAACTAAGGATGCGTTTCTAGTCTATGGTGGGGTAGATGAGCTTTCAATGAAAGGATTCACTGACGCCAGCTTTCAGGGTGACAAAAATGACTGCAAGTCACAGTCAGGGTTCGTATTCACCTTAAATGGTGGAGCAGTATCTTGGAAGAGTTCCAAGCAGGAGACTACAGCAGATTCTATGACAGAAGCTGAGTACATAGCCGCTTCAGAAGCAGCCAAGGAGGCCATCTGGATCAAGAAGTTCATATCTGAACTAGGGGTGGTTCCAAGCGTGGATGAGCCCATACAGTTGTATTGTGACAACACTGGGGCCATTGCGCAGTCAAAGGAACCTAGGTCTCATCAAAGATCTAAGCACATGCTCCGCAGATATCACCTGATTAGAGAGATCATTGATAGGATGGATGTAAAGATGGATTATATTCCCACGGATGATAACCTAGGCGACTCTCTAACAAAGGTTGTTTCTTAGAGAAAACATGATAGTCATTTTGAGGCTTTGGGTTTACGACTTAGGTCTGATTGGCTCTAGGCCAAGTGGGAGATTGTTAGTATATGGATGTCCAAGAGACAATCTTTTCATTAGATTAGGACGTACATGTACTTTTCATATTGTCATGAATAAATTATAAGTGCTCTTTATCTTGTTTCATATTTTGTCTCGATATCATTATTAATATATGAGTAACTAGATAAAACCCTTGGAATAGAATAGGTATCTCTTGAGTATCAGTGATGGGATCACGATCATGAGGATTCAAGGATACCAGATGTCAACTCCTAAATTTTAAGTTCCTAGTCTAGAGACACTGAGAATGGGGATCAGTGATTTCGGGTAAGACTAGCACGACTTAAATACTTGTATGCAGATAGAAGGTAAAGACCTCATGAGCTACAAACATGGAGATGTCTTAGCTAAAGTCGTGGGTGGACCTATAAGGGTATAGCTCGCACTGAACGGACCCACAAAGAGACTCTATGAGGAAATCTCACAGATAGTATCATTAGAGTAGTCTCTTATTATTTGGGTGTGTCTTTCCTTAGACCAGAGGTTTTCACCTAGATTGTGTTCTAGAAGACATGCTTTGATTGTATACCTCGTCTGCCTGAAACATGGAGACACATAGGTATACTTTTGGGCATGTCCTGAAAGAACACGAGTCTAGGGTGACTAGTTGAAGGAATTCGTCAAATCTCTGTGAGAGATTAGGTTATCTGTAAATCGGAGAAATCAGGATGACATTTACGGGACTCGGGAATCTATGCATAGTAAAAGAAATCATGAGATGATTTGCCTTTAGAGTCAGTAAAATTGGAGACTCCCTATTTCGTATTAAAGCTTATCCTAGACCGCAAGGGCTGATACGTTTCCTTACCCTAGGTTTTATGGGAAGGTAACCGAGACAAAAGGAAATACATATGGAAACCAAATAGATTTAATAGGATGATCTTGTCATTTACCTAACTAGTTCTGGGGCAACAAAGCATTGCTAGTGCTCTTTGTTGTCATTAAATGAGTAGTGGCCTTGTTGGGCCCAAACTCATTTATGGTAGTAGCTATGTTGGGCCTAATGGGTCACACACTAATACCTTATTGTCATGACATTATAGCATTAAAGGTTTTGGGTCTAATAATTGTTGTTGGCCCAAGAAAGAGTTTGGATACTTATCTTAAAGAGAGAGGGGCGCATGAATGGGGTTAATGGGCTTGGATAGTCCAAGACATTATTAATTAATTTAAATAGTTAAATTAATTATCTAATATTTAAATTTGATAATTTAAATTTTGAATTTAAATATGTATTAACTATAGTAGTTAGTTTCATATCAAAAGGAGAAGATAAGAGCTAGATTTGAATTTGAATTCAACTAGAATCTTATCATGATTATGTCCTAGATTTTAGGAAGAATTTTGATGGCTGATTATGGGCTTATACATGGCTGATATATGATTATCTTTTGGCAAAATTAAATCCCAAGTAATTGACTTGGTCTTAGGAAGATAAGATAGGAGGTTGTTGGAAATTTTGAAATGCAACAACTCTATCTTATCTTCACGTGTGGGATGCTTCATGATCAGATTTTTTGGTTAAAAATCTGACTCAAACTCTTCTATAAAGTGTGCTATTGTGATCATAGTTCTCTAATTTTTTTTTTTGAGAGGAAAAACCCTAATTTACTTTCCTCTATTTTCACGTGCCCCTTTGTGTGAGTGTTGGCTGAAAATTCAGCCACCAATATCATCTATTGGTGAGCCTCTTAGATAAGTAAAAACACTTTAAAACATAACCTTCTTCCTCTCCATTGGTGTGCCTAGCCTGCCTCCTTTGGTGTTTGTTGGTAGCCTTCAAGAAATGTTCTTGAGTCTTGACAAGAAGTGGTGTGGATCAACATTAGAGGGCTTGTATCTTCAAGCCTATACTTGATCATCAAATTTCGAATATAAACAAGGTAACATCTATGTCCTAAAGAATGATTCTTATGTGGTATGTGTGTTTCCGCTTTAAAAATTTTGTTTTTCTCACATGCCTTCGGGCTTCAAGGCCCTTTTCTTTCACAAGGACCAAACACATTAAGATTAGACATCATTTCCTAAGAGATCACCTTCAAAAAGGTAACATCAAAGTTGAGTTCATTAATACACACAATCAATGGGCTGATATATTTACTAAACCATTGGCTAGAGGTAGATCCTATACTCTTAGAAACATAACAAAAATAATCGATTATTCTTCAAAGAAAGTTTTCCAGAAAATCTCATTCCACTGGAATAATTGATTAAAACAACGAATTAATCGATTACACAAGCTCCAAAATGTTTTACAAATTCTCATTTCACTGGAATAATTGATTACCTTATGAATTAATCGATTAAATTATTTTGAAAATCTCTGAAGCTTGTATTCTCTCTATGATAATCGATTACACTTCATCTTCTTTAACTGGATTGTTCTGAAATAATCGATTACCATACGAATTAATCGATTACTGTCTTTTCTAAAACTGATTTTCCTTACGAATTAATCGATTACACATGCAAATAATCGATTATTCATGGAGTTATTGCAGAATCTGCAAGATTTTCTTGGAAATTGTAACTGCCCAACTGCCCCCTAATTCAAAATTTGAATCTTCTGACGCTTAAATTGAGTGGGTTAATTTGTGGTAACTGTTTCTTATTTCAAATTTAAACTTTGGAGACTAAAATCTTCTATAAATACAGCTCATGTTAAGGTGAGAAATCACACCATACTCATCTTCCTTCTTAAGCACTTTTGTGTCTTTCTTTCCTCTGAGTTTAGAAACCTTGCCTTAGTAGTCTTTTCTCATAGTGACCATGTCTGCCCCAAAGAAACCCAGGTCCTGTCAAAGAAAAGCTGAATCCTCCAACCCTGCTGTTAGTAGACTAGATCATTGGTTTTCCAATGAGAGAGACAAAATGACCTATCTCCAGTTCAATGCAACCAAGCTTATAGGTCCTCCCAAACACCTTGCCCTTGACTGGTTTATAGGAGAAGGTTTTTGTTGCGAACTCGGCAAGTGTACCGTTCGTTTCAAGTAATAAAGTGAGTAAGTAAAGTATCATCTCCATAGGGATTGAATGCAATCTTATGTCAACTTAACGTCTTAGAAATTGGAAGTGAGTTGTGTTCAAGTAGCGGAAATGAAATGACAGAAATTTAACAAGAATGTAAACGAATATTAGTTTGATTTTACTACAGTGTTGAGAGATAATTGTGGTTAAGCGCATTCCCTTATGATTCCTTCCTTCTATATTTCAATTGATTAATAACTTGAGTTATTTCTAATTACTCAGCTGATGTATTCTCATATAAGTAGCTAAATCCTAATCCCTTAGTAATTTAACCCTTTGGTGAAATTAAAAACCCTAATCCCTTAGTGACTCCTTCTTACACCAAGCATTAAGCAAACACATCTTGAAATTGCTGCAACTACACATCCCTATCCCTAGGCAATGTATAAATTGTAGTTTTACTCAATTCAGAAACTAGAATCCCAATATCCCTATTGTGAATCCTAACCCTAACCTCTTAATAGAATGGCCAGTCCCAATTTAGAATGAAGCAATGAAGAACAGAATAAAACAAAGCAATTATGATAACTCTTATTAAAACCAATCAAGACTTAGAGGAGTTCTCATAGGTTCATGGCTTAACCACAATACAAGAATTTAGCCAAGCATACTCAGAACTGATAATACTTCCATTACTAACATGTTCCTAGAGAGAATTTAAGAGAGGAAAAGAAAAGATTACACAGATTGTATTTCTGCAATTCCTCAATGTTTCCAAGCTTCTCCCAAGGTCTTGAATAGCTTCTTCTGCAGAATTCTTCAATAGGTCTAGCAAAAGCTCCCTTCTTTGTGACCCAGAGGTCTCCTTTTATCCCCCATACGTTCTAGGTTTAAATCCAGTAATGAGGAACTGTTCCCCAGGCTAAATCAATTTCAAATCTTTTAAATCAGGAAACAACGAGCTCGTGGCGAGACTCACGTGGAATCCCACGCTGATCGCGTGAGATGTTCGAGTTAAATAAGCTGCTCTGGAATTTTGGCGCTAATAGCGTGGATGCCCACGCTGATCGCGTGGGTTATTCGAATTGAATACTTTGAATTTTGATAGAATGACGCGACTCGCGTGGATGGCCACGCCAACAGTGTGGCTTGTTCGAGCTGAGGGTTATCCTTTAGTAGTCCCACGCTACTCGCGTGGATGGCCATGCTAACAGCGTGACTGATTCGAGTTGGAAGTTTGTGTTTCAGCATCTGGCGTGGTGGTTGGCGCTACTCGTGTGGGCTCTTCGAACCGAATATTTGATCTTGACACTCCCACGCTGATCGCGATGCTTGTTCGAGAGCACTAGCTTGCTCTTTTTGCTTCTTTTCCTCTCTTGTTGGTTCCTAAATGATAAAATAACTAAGAAATTAAATTAATATGCAATTAAATAATAATTCACCAAATCCTAATCTAATTTACTAAATCTTAAACAAATTATTAATTAATTAATCCTAAAAACTACTATATGCTGGAAGCATATCAAATAATTCCCAGATTTATATATTGTTGTCCTCAGCAATAAACAGAGTTTCTATTTGGAAAGCAAGTTTCAACAATCAAGCATAAGTTCGCAATTAACACTCTTAGAATCACAATGCTAAGTATAATCAATTTCCAATCAGAGTTTTAATAACACTTTCAATTCCATCAACTGCAAGAGTTTCACTTGAGTCTTCCTTACCAAGAAGTGTGTATTTCACTCAGCACTCAAGTGTATAAGGTGTATCATACTCACTCAATCCAACACAGTGATAGCACTACCATAAGCTTGATCATATTCTCGAGTTCCTGAAATTAAGAAACACAAATGCATGCACAACTGATCAAAAGGTCTTTATCAGGTTGTATCTTGGCCTGGTTTAAGGGTAGGAAAGTTTTGGATAGTGGCTAAAATTGAGATTGGATTCTGTCAGAATTAGTCAAGTTCACTTAGCCAGTTTATCACTCTTTATTCTCTACTTTTTCTTTTGCAAAACATTGTAACATAGCAAGTGGGGTGGTAAGAAATTATATTTAGATCCACCAGCTGGTATTTCAGACTTGTTACTTCCCTTACTAGACAGCTGGTATTTCAGACTTGTTATTTCCCAACTAAATTCTTCACTAGATTTGGTTTTTGCCAGATCTGTTCTGTTGGCATTTCACTTTTCAAACCAGAATTGTCTTCTTGGGTAACTTTGTCTTTCCTCTTACCTTTCCCTCCTTTCTTTATTTCCCATATTCCATGGTCTTGGTTCTAATTCTTTCTTCCTCCAATCTCAAGTAGGGTGGTCAAGGAATATGTTTCAATTGTCAGGTGTATGAATAAAAAGGTTTAGGCTCAAAAGGGTTGACAATGGAAGATTGAAGGTGATTCAATTTGGCCCTGGCTTAAAAGAATAACTACCTTAATCATATCAGAATATACATGCATCCAGAGAAACAAATCAAGTTCTAGAGTACTTACCAAGGTGAGGCCTCTCTGAAAGAATTTTGTACTGTATGGCTCAATCCTCACAGGTTATGGACTCAAGTTAGCCTCTGTGAACTTCATATCAAGTGTCATTTCAACTTCATCATGAATATCAATATACAAATAATCATAATTCAATCATGCTTCATGCAAGCTATGCCATATTTCATCTCAATCAAGCTTCCTAATCAGAAATTTATAATTTATCACTGACTTCACAATTTTGCTTCTAAGATATATAAAATAAGCTTCTAACACGTTATTCAAAAATTTAAATCCTTATAAATTTTAGCAAAACATATAAATTTTCTGTTAGACATATTTTGTCTCTTGAATGTGATTCGTCAAATAAATATTGCGTATGCGCCCATTCCTAGATTTAGAAAGTTGTTGTCCCCAGCAACAACTAACAAGGATCGTGTGCTCACTCACGTAATTATTATTTGAAGAATCGCAACCAAAATGAAACATTGATTCATACAGAAGACATTCACATCAAATTATTCATGCATCAAATATCACGAATGTATCAAGTATATAAATGTGTACTATATTAATGTAAATGGTATGGAAAATGAAAAACAAGAATAGAAAATCAAAAATAGTAAAATCAGAAATAATGCTAGGAGTCACTCTGCGCCCTCAATCATCTCGTCCTCAGCAGGCTGAGATGGACCAGGGTGGTCCGCTGCTGGCTCTACAGGGCTGGATGGTCCTGGAGGGGTCTGAGCTGCGGGTGGTGGTGATCTGGACTCCACAGGTGGCTGGAAAGCTGGCGGTGTGGGAGTGAAATGGTACTGGTAGGAGAAGTCGATGCTCCGCTCTCTGCATAGGTCCTCCATCAGCCTGACCTGATACTCCAGCAGGCGAGTCTGGTGCTCCATCATAGCTCTCAAAGAAGGCTGATGCTGGAAGTCATCCTCTGGTATAAATATCGACTGTGTAGACTGCTGAGACAGAGGAGACTGAGGTGGATCCGGCTGGGCAGGTGCATCTGGGCCTGGGGCTGGAGGAGACTGAGGTAATGGTGCTCCACGAGGATTGCAAGCTGCTAGTTCCTCGGGAGAGAGCTTCGAAGCTCGAATCAGCTGTTCCTCTTCTGCGCTCTTCATCGCGTCTGTGTATGTCTTCAGAGTCATGACGGAGGCGGTCCAAAGGTCCATAGGCTCGTCGTCTGGGATCTGAACTCCAGCACGACAGCAGAGATGAAGAATAATGGAGGGGTGCGCAAGCCAGGATTGGCTGCTGGTGTCCTGAATAATGTGGAGAATCCTTTTAGAAAGGACATAGGAGATGTTAAGATTCTCCTCTTCATGTAACACATATAAAAGTGTCACCCTCTCTAGATTCACATCAGTCATATTCGTAGAAGGGATGACTGTGTGGTTAATAAACTGGTGCCAGAAAGCTGCGTCTCCGACTAAATCATGTTTCCTCAGCTTTTCTGGCACATAGTCGTGGCCCAGCTTGGTCTTCTAAGCCGTGTATCACCCAGTGATCCCACATCAGATCTGGTCAGCTAGCTGGGGCATCTTGTCCCTGTAGAGCTTGGTGATGACGTCGGGCTGCATGCTGAGGAAGCCGTGTATCACCCAGTGATCCCACATCAGATCTGGTCAGCTAGCTGGGGCATCTCGTCCCTATAGAGCTTGGTGATGACGTCGGGCTGCATACTGAGGAAGGCCCGGCTTGAATGTTTTCAGGAATGGGGGATTAAAGATGAAGAGTTTTGGGATTGGAGACCCTAGACTGTGTAAATACAATGAATATCTAATCTAATAAACCAAGAGGGGAGGGGT
>QARZ01040756.1:28258-49630 GCA_013407115.1 Glycine latifolia | reverse complement strand
TATCAAAATTCTTCTTCTTGAGATTCTTCAATCACTTGAATCTAACAGACTGGAGATTTAAAGCTTGGTAATTGCTGAATTCTTGAACAGAATTGAGGGAAATAGAGAGGAGTCAGGAGAATTTGGGAGAAAATGGAGGAAGCAATCAGTGAGGCGCGACTTTGGTGTCTAAAAATCCCTTTTAAAAAACTAAACTGGCACTCTCGCGCAGATCGCGCCACATGCGGCGCTAACCGCGTGAATGAATAAAACAGGGATAATTGGTTCGAACTCCTGGCGCGAGTAGCGCCATGCTCCACGCGATCAGCGTGAAATGATGCAGAAGAGTCATCTGGTTTCAAACACTTGGCCCGACTCGCGCGATATTCCATGCTTTCAGCGTGACATCTTAAATTAAGGCCCTTAGTTTCGAATGGATGGCGCGAATAGTGCCACAGTTCACGCTATTAGCGTGAAAGCATTAATTTTGTCCCCTGGGTTCGAATAAGTGGCGCGAGTAGCGTGGGATTCCATGCAATCAGTGCCATAGATGGAGCAGCGACCTTTGAATTCGCCCAGCTGGCACGACTAGTGCCATATTTCGTGCTGTTAGCGTGGATATTGCAATTGGGGCTGGGTTGATTCAAATTGGTGGCGCGACTAGCGCCATACCCCACGTGATCAGCGTGAGTTATTTGAATGCTCTACAATGCTTTTTATATGCTTTTTCTCAATTTTAAATCCTAAGGTAAGCTAATTGTACACCTAACATTTTAAAATGAAAGAGCTAAAATGCAAATTAACACTTAAAATTAAAACATGTTGTTACTAATTTACATCAACCAAAATAAATCAAGAATAAACGAGTATAACTAGGCATAAAATAATAACTGAATTAAAAACTTGCAGAAATTGAAAATAACAAAATTAAATGCTTGGATTGCCCTCCAAGTAGCGCTTGTTTAACATCATGAGCTTGACAGACAACCATCAATCATCCAATGAATTTAGTGGAATGGAAACTGCATTCTTATCCACTTCCCCTCCAAAATAAGGCTTCAGTCTACATCCATTCACTTTGAATGACCTATCATTGTCTAAGAGAGAAATTTCTACTGTTCCATAGGGATAAACCTTGCACACTAAATATGGACCAGACCATTGGGATTTTAATTTACCTGGAAACAGTCTCAGGCGAGAATTATAAAGCAAAACCTGTTGTCCTGGTTCAAATTCCTTGGGGCAAATCTTGTTGTCATGCCACTTCTTTGTTTTCTCCTTATAGATCCTAGCATTCTCATATGCAGCTAACCTGAACTCATCTAACTCATTTAATTGCAACAAACATTTCTCATTAGATTTAGAGAGTTCAAAATTTAAGAATTTAGTTGCCCATAATGCTTTATGTTCTAACTCAATTGGAAGATGAAAGGACTTACCGTACACAAGTTGAAATGGAGACATACCTATAGGTGTTTTAAATGCAGTCCGGTATGCCCACAATGCATCATCTAGCTTCTTAGCCCAATCTTTCCTAGAACTCCCAACAGTCTTTTCTAAAATTCTTTTAAGTTCTTGGTTAGAAATTTCTACCTGACCGTTGGTTTGAGTATGATATGGTGTGGCAACTCTGTGGTTGACTCCATACTTGACAAGTAAGCTATCAAAATATTTGTTGCAGAAGTGGGTACCTCCATCACTGATTATGGCTCTCGGTACTCCAAAGCGGGTAAAGATATTCTTCCGTAAGAAGGAGACCACTACCTTTGCATCATTGGTTGGCAAAGCGACAGCGTCTACCCATTTGGACACATAGTCTACTGCAACCAAGATATATTGATTGGAGTTTGATTTAGGGAAAGGTCCCATAAAATCAATCCCCCATACATCAAACAGCTTAACTTCTTGGATGTTGTTTAGTGGCATTTCATCTTTATGAGAAATATTTCCCGTCCTTTGACAATTGTAGCATTTTTCCACAAATTCTCTTGCATCTTTGAATAATGTTGGCCAATAATATCCGCACTGCAAGACTTTTTGTGTTGTTCTATTCCCTCCGAAATGACCTCCATATTCTGAAGCATGGCAATGCCAAAGGATTTTAGGTGCCTCAGACTCAGTTACACATCTGCGAATTACCCCATCAGTGCATTGAAAATAAAGAAAAGGGTTATCCCACAAATACCTCTTTGAATCATGGAGAAACTTCTTTTTCTGCTGCCAATTTAATTCTTCAGGTATTACACCCTAATTGGCCATATCCGCAAACCATGGACTGACTTGGATTGTCATTACTCCCTCATCAGGAAAAGATTCATTTATTTCTATTTTCGAACTATCTTGCAACTTCTCGTCTTGAATCCTTGACAAGTGGTCTACTACCTTGTTTTCCACTCCGGCTTTGTCTTTAATTTCCAAATTGAATTCCTGATACAAAAGCATCCAATGCAGCAAGCGTGGCTTTGCGTCTTGCTTATTCATTAAAAATTTCAAAGCTGCATGGTCAATGTAAACAATAACCTTAGAGCCAATCAAGTAAGACCTAAATTTGTCTAAAGCATATACTACAGCTAGCATCTCTTTTCAGTAGTGGCATAATTGACTTGTGCCTTATTCAAAATTTTGCTAGCGTAGTATATTACATGTAACCGCTTTTCTTTCCTCTGTCCTAAAACAGCACCTATTGCATAAGCACTAGCATCAAACATAAGTTCAAATGGTAAAGTCCAATCAGGGGCTATTAACACAGGTGCAGTAGTAAGTTTCTTTTCAATATATTAAATGCATCTAGACAAGCTTTATCAAAACAAAAGTCTACTCCCTTTTTAGTCAATTGGCTGAGAGGTTTTGCAATCTTGGAGAAGTCTTGAATAAACCTTCTGTAGAAACCTGTATGGCCTAGAAAACTTCTCACACCATTAGCATTAATAGGAGGAGGTAATTTTTCTATCAATAATAATTTAGCTCTATCTACCTCTATTCCCATTTCAGAAATTTTATGTCCTAAGACAATTCCTTATCTTACCGTGAAATGACATTTTTCCCAATTTAAAACTAAATTTGTCTCTTGACACCTTTTTAAAACTTTAGCTAAGTTAGCTAAACATGAATTAAAGCAAGAGCCAAAAATAGAAAAGTCATCCATAAATACTTCTAAACCTTTTTCAACCATGTCAGAAAAAATAGAAAGCATGCTCCTTTGAAATGTTGCAGGCGCATTGCATAGGCCGAAAGGCATTCTTCTATATGCAAACACTCCAAAAGGACAAGTGAAGGCTGTCTTTTCTTGCTCTTTGAGTGCCACTGGGATTTGGTTATACCCGGAATACCCATCTAAAAAGCAGTAATAATCATGCCCTGGTAATCTCTCAAGCATTTGGTCCATGAATGGAAGGGGAAAGTGATCTTTCCTAGTTGCATCATTTAGTCTTCTATAATCTACACACATCCTCCAACCTGTGATTGTTCTTGTGGGGATCAATTCATTGTTGTCATTTTGAATGACTGTCATCCCACCTTTCTTGGGAACGGTTTGGACTGGGCTTACCCATGCGGTGTCTAAAATTAGGTAGATCACACCTGCATCTAACAACTTAACCACTTCTTTTCTTACCACTTCTTTCATAGTGGGGTTAAGTCTCCTCTGTGGCTGTCTTACTGGTTTCATATCATCTTTCATAAGAATTTTATGAGTACAAAAGGAAGGATTAATACCTTTTAAATCGGAGATGGACCAGCCTATAGCAGTTTTGTGTTCTTTGAGTACTTTCAGCAATTGTTCTTCCTCACAGAATTCCAGCCCTTTGTTGATAATGACTGGGTAGGTTTCTCCATCACCTAGAAACACATACTTCAAGGTCTCCGGCAATTCTTTCAGCTCCACTTTTGGTGCTCCAACTGGAATGTCATCTTTTTTCTTCTCCAGCACCTCCATGGCTATTTCCAATTCTTCTTGTATGGTTTCTTGGCTTCTAATTTCCAGCACTTCTTTAAGTTCTTCTTCTTCTTCTAATTGACCTGCACTAATCACATTATCCAAAACAACTAGCCTAAAACAATCATGTTCATCAGATGGATTTTTCATAGCATCAAAAACATTAAAAGTAATGGACTCATCATCCATCCTAAGTTCTATTTTACCTTTCTCTACATCTATTAAAGCCCTAGCAGTGGCTAAAAATGATTTACCTAAGAGAAGTGGTATTTCACTTTCACCATCCATGTCTAAAACTATAAAGTCTGCAAGAAAAATAAACTTATCTACTTTTACTAGAACATCTTGAATAACTCCTGTAGGCTTTCTTAAGGAGCAGTCTGCAAGTTGTAGAGAGACTCTTGTAGGCTTTAGTTTGGTGATTCCCAAGGACCTGCAAACTGACAAGTCACATAAAGCTTTTCCTACATTGATGTTCCCTATTGCAATTGGAATATTAAAACTGCCTGGGTCTTTAAGCTTTGGTGGCAGCTTTCTTTGTATTATGGCACTGCGCTCTTCGGTAAGTGCAATACTTTCACATTCCTGCAATTTATGTTTCCTAGACAACAATTTTTTCATAAATTTTGCATAGTTAGGCATATTAGCTAAAGCTTCAGCAAATGGAATGTTAATACGCAGTTTTTTAAACATTTCTAAGAACCTGGCAAACTGTTGCTTTTGTGCTTGTTGCTTGCTTTTCACTGGATAAGGGGGTTTCTCAAAGCGGGAGAAATCCATTGGCTTCTTAGAAGGTGCAGAATTTTTCTCTTGATTACTTGGAGATGCTTCTTTATCTTTTTCTGCATCACTTATGGTATTTTCTTCTTCAGCTCCCTTTTGAATCATTGTGGGATTCTCTGGAGGTGTAATTACCTTTCCACTTCTAGTAGTTATTGCTTTCGCATGCTCCCTAGGATTTACAATGGTATCACTCGAAAACTGTCCTTGAGACCTTTCAGCCAACTATTTTGCCAATTGCCCAATCTGACTCTCAAGATTTCTAATGGAGGCATCTTGATTTTTATGATGAGCTCTAGTCTCATTAATGAAGGCATTGGTGGCCTAGATGTGCTCATTAGTTGTTTTGGGAAGTTGCTGAAAATGATATGAATACTTCACACTTAACCAAGAGGGGGGGTGAATTGGTTAGACCTTGGTAAATCAAAATTCTTCAAACAAAATCAGAGTTTTCAAAGGATCTTTATCACATTTCAAAACCAAGAAATCTTATTCAATCAAGTAACTCAGCCCCTTAGGATTCAATGGATCAAAACTGATTTTTCAAGATAAGCAAATGAAACAAGAAACAATTAATATGAGGAGAATAGATTCAGAAACAACACACAAGCAACTTATACTGGTTCACTTCAAACACTATGAAGCTACATCCAGTTTCTTCCACTCAACACTAGAGTGAAGTTCCACTATTTAATATTTGTTCTTACAAGCAATTACACAGCCTCTCTTTATCAACCCTAGATAAAGTTCATAAATCTAAAACACTATTAGATCCTTAGAGACAAACCCACTGAGAACACTACTCAGCAAAACCCCTAGAGAAACCCTATCTCTAGTTACATGTAAGAACTCAATTACAATAACAATTTACAAAACAATATACAAAACAAAAATTACAATCATATTAAGGAGAGAAACAACCTGATGATCCAAGGTATGTAATGCAAATGAAGTTACCAGAACAGGTTGAATCTTTAAAACACAAGAAACATAGCTTTCCTTAATCTTGAAATGGTTGCATGCTTCAAGAATGACTTATTTTCACATGATCAATGCAACATGAAGCATGACTGAATCAAACCCTCAGAAAAGTATTTAGAAAGCTCAGAAGACTGTTTTAGCTTAGAAATTTCGAATGGGTATTATTCCACAAAGTTACAAAAACAGCTGAGCAAGGGTTCTGTTTATAACATAAGTTTTTAACCGTCAGTAATCGATTAAAACGCATTAATAATCGATTAAAATGCTTTGGTAATCGATTACATTTCTTTCCATTATAATCGATTAATATGTTCATAGCTTTTCTGGGTTTGAATCACAATCAAAATAATCGATTAAACCGAGCTGTAATCAATTATTACAGTCAAAGCACATTTTTCACAAAGCTTATTTAATCGATTACAGAACCTGGTAATCGATTAAACCAATTCTAGTATCTTTTCAAAAAACTTAGATAAACGATTATGAATCCTGGTAATCGATTAAGCCAGTGCAGCACAGTTTTGTCAAAACAAGCTGTAATCGATGATGATCTTGGGTAATCAATTATGGCAGTTCAATGCTAAAAATAGATATGAGCATGTAATCGATTACGGCTTTAATATAATCGATTAAACCAGTTTAACTATGCAGTTTATATGAAAACGTAGGTCAAATAATCGATTAAATCGACATGGTAATCGATTAAAGTGTTCCTGAAATTTTTCTAGATTTAACGAAGAACAGAATAATCGATTATTACAGTGAAAAACACTTTTTCTTAAAACCTTTGAATTATTTAAAGCCTTTAGTTGATTTGATAATGCTTTGTGATTTCTATTGACTTAATCAGATGATTATGTAATGAATGAATGCAATGCACTTGGATCACCAGAATTGCTTTTCTCTTACACAATTTAATCCTAAATTGTCTTCAAGTTGTCCTTTGCATGTTGAAAGCTCAAAACCAAATCTTGAGTAAATTCTTCTTTTTCCTGATGCAGCTCCCCCTAAATCCAACAATCTCCCCCTTTTGGCTTTAAACATGCCAAATCTTCAATTGATTTTCAGTGGGGCTTGAAGGTTAAGTGAGGAAGCAATTCGGTGAAACTTGAGCTTTTGCAAACCTGAAAATTTTCAATTCTCTTGGCAAGAACAAGTGTTAAAATCATCTATGATTCATTTAGCATTCATTTACATGATTTTAATGCCTAATGGGTTAGTTTTCAGTACTTAACTCCCCCTAAATTGCATGATTAATTCAATACGAATTTTAGGTACAATGTGGAACAAAAAACAGGGATAAACAGAGTGTGATGCAGAGCATTCCAATTAAGGTTAAAATAAATTTATTTCTCCACCTATTTGGCTTGTTAAAGGCAAAAGTTTAAAGCACACAGCAAGTAAGGGAAAGACAATAAGATCATTTCATTCATTTACTGATAAAGTGCAGTACATAGAAAGACAAAACATAAACAGAAAAGCATGAAAATTTAAGCTTTTAATCTTCAGGACCAAAGTAATCTAGTATAATCCTAGCTTCTATGGTCTCAAGCCTAGATTCAATTTGTGCTAAAGAAGTGTTTGTTTCAGCCCTATGCTCATGGTGTAGAGTAAGCAAGGCATCCATTTTCTGAATCATTAAGGATTCAAATGGACTGTATGATGGAGTAGCAGGAGCAGTGTAACGCCTCTCGTGACTCTCTCGTGCTTGATTGATTTTAATTAAAAACTCGTGTCCTTTTTGTATTAGAATGATCTTAGTTGTAAATTTTTCGCGAAAATTCTTTTTGCCTTGCTTGCTAATGATTTGTTCGTAGTCTAAACAATTTTCCTCACCACGGGTCATATGATAAGAATACAGTCCATGATACAGTCCAAATACAGTATCCAAAATAATACACAAACAACTTATCACAAATTACATGCCACAGAAAATTAAAAATCACAGCATACAGCTTCTCATCAAACTTTTTCAACAATCTTCATCTACATCTCATGCTTTCCTGTTCCTCTGCTCGCCCAAATGAATTGGGGTCATCACAGGTGTCAACCACAGACACAAAACATGGGTAAGTTTATGCCAAACATAGTTTGAATAAATAAAACACAGATAGATAAAATCCACACATCTTATACAGTGTACCGATCATCATACATATACCCATTGTGCGATGTATAAGATGCATGCTCGTCTTTTTATATGATGCATGACTGAGATCTCAGGTTATTAAATCATCAACAGTGGCCACAGTCAAGATAGCCCCATCCCAGTGGCACACCTATCCATTCAGTCGGGGTAGGGCAGGGGCGCGTAGGAATGTCACCTCCACCTATGTGATCATCATGGTGGTGTGGTCCTCCCTGAAACACACTACCCCCCAGTTCAATCTCTGAACGCATGGACTCGATTTAGCTATCTGACAAACAACTCCACGAATTAACCCCCGCTAGGCATAACTCCACGGATTAACCCCCGCCAGGCATATGCATATGAAATGCATGAATGTTTCATTTTTTATCGCATCGTAATTATTTTTCTTCTCATACATTTCAAAGCTCAACATTTTTAACAACTTATGGCATATGCTTTTAAAGTATCACGTAAAGCTTCTTTTCCATCACATAAAGCTTTACAACCATCTAAGCATATAATCATCATTCACACAACTCTTGGAATCCATAAATAATCACAACATTTGTAACAAGGATTCCAATACTTTCATCACCATCATAGTATACTTCTTAGTTTATTTCTCAATATCAAATTATAAAGTCACCAAGCAACAGATCAAATAAAATTTCTCAACAACACGTACTCTTTATGTTTTTCTCAAATACATAGAGTAGACTTATTTAACAACATATACATCTCCTTGACCACTCAATCACACGAAACTTCATCAACCATGCACTAATCACATGAATTTCACCACATAACCTATTTTATTTCTTGGAAACCCTTTATCAAACACTTGGTATGCAATATAGAATACTTAAAAGAAAGCTATTTAATCATCATTCTTTATAAAGCTCCACATCATAAACATATTTCCAACCAATTTCTAGTACCAAATTTAACATAAATACTCAAGGAATCATAGCATAATTTTTCGGCCAACATCACATATGTCTACATATTTTATTTAATCACTATAGCTTTAAATGCTTGTTTTCTTAAGGACAACTAAACTTCTTCTAATTTTCGGTTAATTCCTACTCTTCTTTATTAAATTTAATTCAAATTATTCATCCAACACTTAGTTATTTAATTTAGAATCAAGTTACTTAGTCAAATAGTCTTTCAAGCTCTTTGGGACATTTTATCAAACACCTAGTCTACAAGCTTCATGAAATAAAGCAAGGAATATTATTCAAACTAAGCTTAACATAAACTCCCCATACCTCATTTCCTTAAGCTTTTTGGACAGCCCTTCCTCTTTTAAATTGAATGATTTTGCTCCTAGAATCCCTTGGCTTTCACGTGAGGTATTAGAGGTGGAAGGCTTTAGTTTTGTTTTTGGTAAAGGGTGAAGTAGAAAAAAATGGAATGGAAAGCTTTTTGGAGTGAATTTGCACGACCTAGTTCTCCCTTGGAGCTGCCCATTTTCAGTTCCACTCCCTTTTATAGGGTAACCAATGCTTGATTTTTCTACAAAAATCTTTAGGTTCATTATGACTACTTTCCATAGGTTTTCATCTTATTGGCTACTCATTTCTAGCCATCCAAGTGTCCTACTTCAAGAATTCTCCACACCATTCCATATTCATCTAGTCTTGCACGTGTATTTGCTTGAACAAGGTGCATTCCCTTTGATTTTATTCAAATTCGTGGAGTAGTTTAGGTGTAGTTATAAAATTTCTGCCTAAAACCCGTGTTACAAAAATATTCATTCTGAATTTGTTAGCCGTTGGATCTTCTTAAAATTTTAAATACATACTCCTAACTCATATATATAACTTTTGACCGTTGGGATTTTCGAAATAAGGCCTAGAAATGCCTACGTATTCTGCCAAAGAGAACCAGATAAAATTTGCTTCAAATATTTCTTAAGCATTTATAACTACCTTTCCACTTGGACCAATATGAATTTTCAAGCTTCTTAACCCTCCATGTGGCCAATCTTGAATGTTCCTAAAGCTTATCTCCCTTGATATTGTATCATACGGCCAAGGCTTGATCTTAGATAACCTAATCCACAAATTTCCTTTTATTCCATGTAATATCAAAATTCTAATTTCCTATTAATCCTTATTGTCTTTAATTATTAAAATTACTAAACCAATTTATTTGGAAAACCTATTCCTCCCATAATTAAGAGAAAACTCCATAGATTATATCCATACTTCTTTTTATAATTTTCTGATACCTGGAGTAGTCCAGATTAAGCTCTTTTCAGCCTTATCTTCCAAAATTTGTAGAAATTCTATTTTAGGGTTCTCTGCCCTCAGCCTTGCTGATAATTTGTTATCTAAAAGTATTTTATCCTATACTCAGGTTCTCACAAATTTCTGAAGTCATCTTGGTCATTTTTGACATAAGGGTATTTTGGTAATTTTACCACTCACACTAGGGGTATAATCGTCATTTCCAAAAATGTTCAAGATATCCCTATAATTGTCACCCTAAGGGTATTCTTGATCATTTCCAGAACATCCAAGGGTCTTTATAAGATTTTCTCCTTAAAATGTCTTACTAAACTACCTAGGGGTAATTTAGTCATTTACAAAATATCCAGGGGTATTTTCGTCATTTTCCCTAGATCCTTTCGTGTTGTCTCTAATTAACATTTTACCCTAGTAATTGGCTGTGATTCCAAAATTTTGGGGTGTTACAAGCAGCATCTTCATCTTCAGAGGATTCTTCTGCAACATCATCTCCTTGCTCAGGAGTAGCCAGTGGTTGGTTTGCCATTTGCCATCCAAGAGGGGTGTTGGTCATCCCTAATTTTGTGAGATGCTTTTCTTGAATAAGGTTGTTGCTTGAGTTGGTGTCATCCACTACCTCATTAGACACATCAATATTGAAGAAATCAATGAATCTAGATATAAGAACAGGATAGGGAAATGGATAGTTGACAAGTCTTTTGGATTTCAACATAATTTCCTGAAATATGAGAACCCAATTCATGGGTATAGAGTGCTTCAGACCATACACTAATTGTAGGTCTTCATCAGTGGCTTGAGCATGATTTGTTGCCCTAGGAGTTAAGACATAAGTGATTATGTAATGAAGCAATCTGTCTTCAGGAGTCATGGGGCCAATACCCAGCCTATTCCTAATCTACATATGGGGATCATGAAGCATGTTTCTATAGGTGTCTATCTTGCTATATCTATCTGGGTTTTCCTCCAATTTTCTCTCACCCTCACATATGACCCCAGCTACTGTTTCCCACACTTCAGGAGTAATTTTCATTTGGACACCCTTGACTTGGGATTTCATAGTTCCATTCATGGAACCTTTGACACAAGTTTAGAAAACTTTTACTAACTCAGGGTAAAATGTTCCTTTCATTTCAAGAAACATCCTAAGACCTTGGGTCTCTAGATAAGAAGGGAAATTAAAGCCTTCGTTTCTAAACCAGTCTAGGTTAAGATGTTTGGGTGAGCACACAGGTTTTGTGGCAAAGAATTGAAGATAATTCATTTTGTCAGTTTCATTTGGGAGCCATAGGTCAAGTCTATTTGGAGGAGAAGGATTTGAAGAGGATTCATCAACCTTTCTTTTTCCAGACCTAGCCCTTTTAGACGTGGACATTTTAGACAGGTTTAATGACACAAGACAGATACAAAAAACTAGAGAGAGAAGAGGTTATGGTGCAAGGATTTTTATGGATGCAAGGCTCTATTTATAGAGTAATTTGAGGCTTCCACATTTGAATTTGAAAATGAGAAATAGTTACCACGCATTAACCACACAATTTTAAAGCACAGAGATTTCAAAATTTGAATTTAGGGCAGTTGAGCAGTTACAATTTCCAAGAAATTTTTTTAAGAATTGTCAGAATTTTCTGTAACTCCAGGAATAATCAATTATTTCGTTAAGTAATCGATTATTTATTCACAAAATGTAACTTTTCACATTAGCAGTAATCGATTATTTCTTCTATGTAATCGATTATTTCATAGCCAAATAGATGGGGAAGATGACTTGTAATCGATTACACACAGCCGAAATAGATTACAACAGTGTAAACAAAGTTTTTCAAGAGTTTTAGAAGCCATTTAATCGATTATCCCGTATAGTAATCGATTAAACCAGTGGGATTTTAAATTGTAAAACACTTGAGAGCTTATGTAATAGATTATTTCGATGATGTAATCGATTATCCCAGTTGAATGAATTTTCTGAAAAGGATTTTTATGATGAATAATCGATTATTTGTCTTATGTAATCGATTACATGAGCTGAAATTTCATTCCCAATTGCTGTTTAAATGATTTTAATCGATTAATCCGATACTTAATCAATCATAGCAGTGGATTATGCAGAATGAACAGTTTTAAAGCAAAATTTTCGAATTTTCAAATGCAAATTAATGTTCAATGATTTTTACATGGTTTGGCATAGATCAAGCAAGCTAACATATGTTGGTTTCATCAAGTATGCCTAACATATTTCTGAGAGTGTAGAATCTATCTCTATCAATAGGTTTTGTGAATATATCAGCTAGTTGATTATTTGTATCTACAAAATCAATCTTGATATTACCTTTTTGAACATTGTCTCTTAGGAAGTGATGTCTGATTTCTATATGCTTAGTCCTTGAATGCATAACAGGATTCTTTGAGATATTAATGGCACTTGTGTTGTCACACAACAGAGGTATCTCCTTGAGATGAACTCCAAAATCTTGTAGTTGTTGTTTGAGCCATAAGCTTTGTGCACAGCAACTTCCAGCTAAGATGTATTCAGCTTCGGCAGTTGACAAAGCTACACAAGATTGTTTCTTGCAATGCCAAGATATGAGTGAGCTTCCAAGAAGATGACAAGTACCACTTGTGCTTTTCCTATCAAGTTTACAACCTGCAAAATCAGAGTCAGAATATCCAATAACATTAATTGGTGCACCTTTAGGATACCATAATCCAACTTTTGGTGTTGCCTTGAGGTACTTGAGGATTCCCTTGACTACTGTAATGTGAGACCCCTTTGGATTTGCTTGATATCTTGCACACAAGCAAACACTAAGCATTATATCAGCTCTACTAGCAGTAAGGTACAGCAAGGAACCAGTCATTCCCCTATATTTGGATTCATCAACACTTTTGCCTTTGTCATCAATGTCAAGATAAGTAGATGTTGCCATAGGTGTTGCAGCATCCTTCCAATTTTCCATTTCAAACTTCTTAATCATTTCTTGACAGTATTTGGATTGACCTAGGAAGGTTCCACTCTTTAATTGCTTGACTTGCAACCCCAAAAAGAATGTAAGTTCACCCATCATGGACATCTCAAATTCTCCCTGCATTGTAATTGAAAATTCTCTGCACATTGATGAATTAGTTGAACCAAAGATAATTTCATCAACATAGATTTGAACTAATAAAATATCTTTTCCTTTTCTCTTAATGAACAAGGTTTTATCAATTTGACCTCTTATGAAAGATTGTTCAATCAAAAATTTGCTTAACCTTTCATACCATGATCTAGGTGCTTGTTTCAAACCATACAATGCTTTTCTTAATTTGTAAACATGGTTAGGATGTTTGTGATCAATAAATCCAGGAGGTTGTTCAACATAAACTTCCTCATCTATGTATCCATTTAAGAAAGCACTTTTAACATCCATTTGAAACAATTTGAAATTCATTAAACAAGCATATGCAAGCAGCAACCTAATGGCTTCTAGTCTAGCTACTGGAGCATAAGTCTCATCATAGTCAATGCCTTCCTCTTGGTTGTATCCCTTAGCAACCAATCTGGCTTTGTTCCTTACTATGATTCCACTTTCATCCAGCTTATTTCTAAAAACCCATTTAGTACCAATAGGTTTATGAGTTGATGTTCTAGGGACTAATTCCCAAACTTCATTTCTTTTGAATTGATTCAACTCATCATGCATAGCCATCAACCAATGTTCATCTAATAATGCTTGATTAATACTATTAGGTTCAATTTGTGAAACAAAAGCCATATCACAACAAAATTTTTTTAATCAGGATCTAGTTGATACTCCCTTTGAAACTTCACCAATGATGTTATCAAGGGAAAGATCTCTTGTTGTTCTCCATTCTTTTGGCTCTAGTTTGGATGTTGATGGAATTGTTGTAGAACTTGGTTCTCCTTTCTCTTCAATGGGCTGGACAATTTCTTCCATTGGACCTGCATCTAAGTCACATTTCTTTTCCTCTCTTGAGGAGTTAGATTCATCACAGATTACATGAACATATTCTTCCATGCACATGGTTCTTTTGTTGAATACTCTATATGCTTTACTATATAATGAATATCCTAGAAATATAGCTTCATCAGCCTTTGCATCAAACTTTCCAAGTGATTCTTTTCCATTATTTAATACAAAACACTTGCAGCCAAAGGTTCTTAAGTGAGATATGTTTGGCTTTCTGCCTTTGTACAGCTCATAGGGAATTTTCTTTAAAATGGGCCTTATGAGTAGTCTATTTAGTGTGTAGCATACTGTACTCACTGCATCAGCCCAAAAGTATTTTGGTAAATTAGTCTCATTAAGAAGTGTTCTTGCACCTTCTTCTAGTGATCTATTTTTCCTCTCCACAACACCATTTTGTTGAGGTGTTCCTGGAGCTGAAAAAGTGTGGTTGATTCCATTTTCTTCACAAAAGATTTCAAACTGCTCATTTTGGAATTCTCCACCATGATCACTTCTTATTGAGATAATTTTATTGCTTTTCTCATTTTGAACAACTTTGGCTAATTTTCTAAAAGCAAGGAAAGCATCACTTTTGGATTTCAAAAACAAAGTCCAAGTATACATAGAGTAATCATCAACAATCACAAGTCCATAATAATTGCCACCCAAACTCATGGTTCTTGAAGGATCAAACAAATCCATGTGTAGTAGTTCAAGTGGTCTAGAGTTGGAAACAATGTTTTTGCTTGGAAAATAAATTTTAGTTTGTTTCCCCTTTTGACAAGCATCACATAGTTTGTCCTTCTCAAATTTGAGTTTTGGTAAACCAATTACTAAGTCCTTTTTAATAAGTTTGTTCATATGGTGCATGTTAATATGACTAGCTCTCCTATGCCACAACCAAGATTCATCTACCTTACTCATTAAGCATGAAGTTTTGTGAAGAAATGCATGGTCAATTGAAAGTAGATAGATATTACCTTTTCTCTTACCAATATGGATAACTTCACTACTTTGGCTATCACAAACCATACAGCAATATTCATTGAATGAAACTTTAAAGCCTTTATCACATAATTGGCTTATGCTTATAAGGTTATGTTTCAAGACATCCACAAAAAGAACATTGCTGATTTTGGTGTAGAAGTTATATCCAATGTTGCCTTCACCAATGATCTTACCCTTATTATTGTCTCCATAAGTGACAAAGCCTCCATCTTTAGGAATAAAGTCTGTGAGCAAAGACTTGTCACCCGTCATGTGCCTAGAGCATCCACTATCTAAGTACCATGTAGATAATTTAGCTCTTAGACATATTTGCACAATTCAAATTAAGAAGAGACAAGTGGTACCCAATTTAAGTTGGGTCCAAAGGGGTTAGTTGCTTTCTTTCTTTTCTCAATCCATATACATTCTCCACTTGGAACATAAAATCTTCTAGCAAAGCACTTGTATGATGTATGGCCTTTTATCATACAATAATTGCAAGTAGGAAGTTTAGATGACTTAACATGAGCAACTTTGTGAAAAGCGTTTGGTTGAAAATAATGCCTATGATACTTATGTTTTGGAGGTACAGACATAGTTTTACCTTTATTCTTGGCACCATGTTTGTAACCTAAACCATAAGTATCACCTGCATGTTTTTGAACACTTAGTAATTCTTCTAAGTTGCATTTGCCTTTATAAAACTTTCTTAATAAATCAGTCAAATCACTAATTTCAGTTTTTAACATCATACTTTCCTTTTCTTTGCTCAGTTTATACTCATCAAATTCCTTTTGTAATTCATTGCATTTATCAACCTTAAGGATGGCTAAGGTACATGTACATCCATTCAACTTGTAACTTGAAAGAAGTTTATTAAGTTCTTCATTCAGTTTACAATTTGCTTCTTGCAATTCTGCAAGTTTGGATATATGCCACCTTAAGTCACCTTTAAGTTTGTTATTAGCTTTTGCTAAATTGTGTGCTTCATTATACATTTCATGAAAAGCATCAATTGCATTGCCATAATCAGAATATACCTTAGATTCTGTGTTTGAAGCTTCATCTTCCTCATCTAGGAGATCATCATTCTCTTCATTAACAATGGAGGTTAGGCACATGTTAGCGTCTTCATTTTCAGTAGAGGATTCTGAAGTTGTTGAGTCATTTTCTTCCCAAGCAATGTATGCTCTTCTTGATTTTCCTTCCTTTTTAGCTTTGTTGTCCCCTTGTTGCTTTTTTAAGTAGATTGAGCATTCATACTTGATGTGACCTGGTTTTCCACATTTAAAGCATGTGAAGTTGTTATCACTTTTCTTGTTGTTCTTTGAGTTTCTAGAGAATCTCTTGCCCTTGTTTCTCCTTAGAAATTTACTGAACTTTTAGCTATTAAGTTCATATTTTCTTCATCTTCCTCATCACTTGATTCTTCTTCTTTTTCAGCTTTAGGTGTTGCAGCTTTTAGAGCAATTCCTCTGCCTTTCTTTTCTGCATCTTCAACACACCTTAGTTGAGACAATTCTAACTCATATTCAAGCAAATTACCAAATAGTGCAGCCATTGACATTTTGGACAAATCCTTAGATTCTTTAATTGCTGTCACTTTTGGTTGCCAAGCTCTAGTTAGACACTTCAAGATTTTGATGTTTAGTTCCTCAACATCAAAAGTTTTTCCAAGTCCTAATAGATGATTGACAATGTGTGTGAATCTTGTTTGGAGTTGGGAAATGCTTTCATTGGTGTTCGTCTTAAACATCTCATACTCATAGATCAATGAATGCTTCCTTGATCTTCTAACTTCTTCAGTTCCTTCATAAGTAATCTCTAGCATCTCCCACATTTCCTTGGCACTTGCACACCTAACTGTTCTGAAAAATTCATCAGAGGAAAGAGCAGAGGTTATCATATTTTTGGCTTTAAAATCATATTGAACAATCCTTTTTTTCAGCATCATTCATCTCATCCCATTCTTTGGGAATCATTTCATTTCCAACAGTTTTGATAGGCACTACAGGACCTTTCTCTATTGAATTCCAAGCTCCGGGATCATTTGATTGAATAAAGATCTTCATTCTATTTTTCCAAAAGCTGAAATTTTCACCCTCAAATAAAGGAGGTTTGTTTAAAGAAACACCTTCCTTGAAAGTTATTTATGAGGTATTCATTTTGAAAGAAATTTAGTGATCTTGAGTAACTTTCAAGAACCAGCTCTTGATACCAATTCAAAATGATATGAATACTTCACACTTAACCAAGAGGGGGGGTGAATTGGTTAGACCTTGGTAAATCAAAATTCTTCAAACAAAATCAGAGTTTTCAAAGGATCTTTATCACATTTCAAAACCAAGAAATCTTATTCAATCAAGTAACTCAGCCCCTTAGGATTCAATGGATCAAAACTGATTTTTCAAGATAAGCAAATGAACACAAGAAACAATTAATATGAGGAGAATAGATTCAGAAACAACACATAAGCAATTTATACTGGTTCACTTCAAACACTATGAAGCTACATCCAGTTTCTTTCACTCAACACTAGAGTGAAGTTCCACTATTTAATATCTGTTCTTACAAGCAATTAACAGCCTCTCTTTATCAACCCTAGATAAAGTTCAGAAATCTAAAACACTATTAGATCCTTAGAGACAAACCCACTGAGAACACTACTCAGCAAAAACCCTAGAGAAACCCTATTTCTAGTTACATGTAAGAACTCAATTACAATAGCAATTTACAAAACAATATACAAAATGAAAATTAAAATCAGATTAAGGAGAGAAACAACCTGATGATCCAAGGTATGTAATGCAAATGAAGTTACCATAATAGGTTGAATCTTTAAAACACAAGAAACATAGTTTTCCTTAATCTTGAAATGGTTGCATGCTTCAAGAATGACTTATTTTCACATGATCAATGCAACATGAAGCATGACTGAATCAAACCCTCAGAAAAGAATTTAGAAAGCTCAGAAGACTGTTTTAGCTCAGAAATTTCGAATGGGTATTATTCCACAAAGTTACAAAAATAGCTGAGCAAGGGTTTTGTTTATAACATAAGTTTTTAACCGTCAGTAATCGATTAAAACACACTAATAATCGATTAAAATGCTTTGGTAATCGATTACATTTCCATTATAATCGATTAATATGTTCATAGCTTTTCTGGGTTTGAATCACAATCAAAATAATCGATTAAACCGAGTTGTAATCGATTATTACAGTCAAAGCACATTTTTCACAAAGCTTGTTTAATCGATTACAGAACCTAGTAATCGATTAAACCAGTTCTAGTATCTTTTCAAAAAACTTAGATAAACGATTACGAATCCTGGTAATCGATTAAGCCAATGCAGCACAGTTTTGTCAAAACAAGATGTAATCGATGACGATCTTGGGTAATCGATTATGGCAGTTCAATGCTAAAAACAGATATGAGCATGTAATCGATTACGGCTTTAATATAATCGATTAAATCAGTTCAACTATGCAGTTCATATGAAAACGTAGGTCAAATAATTGATTAAATCGACATGGTAATCGATTAAAGTGTTCCTGAAATTTTTCCAGATTTAACGAAGAATAGAATAATCGATTATACTCTTACTATAATCGATTATTACAGTGAAAAACACTTTTTCTTAAAACCTTTGAATTATTTAAAGCCTTTTGGTTGATTTGATAATGCTTTGTGATTTCTGTTGACTTAATTAGATGATTATGTAATGAATGAATGCAATGCACTTGGATCACCATAATTGCTTTTCTCTTACACAATTTAATCCTAAATTGTCTTCAAGTTGTCCTTTGCATGTTGAAAGCTTAAAACCAAATCTTGAGTAAATTCTCCTTTTTCCTGATGCAGCTCCCCCTAAATCCAACAGTTGCAACATAGCTTTTTCCAGCTCTGATGGTTCTTTGGGTGGAATAGGTGGAGGCTGCAAATAATTGTTAGATTTATAATCTAATCCACCATCTTGGATTCTCCTTTGGAAATTATTCCCCATGGCATTGTTTTGATTTCTCTGGAAATTTTGCTGAGGCCTTTGATCGTACCACAGACCATTCACCTGCACAGGGTCATCTCCTACTAATATAGGACATTCATTAGATTCATGCTCACCTTGGTAATACTCACATGTGGCAGATGGCATTCTGTTGGATGAGACTTGAGCTGCTGATACTTAGAGTTTGTCAATTTTTGCATTTAAATTGGCTAGTTGCTGAGCCAATATTTTCTGTTCAGCCAGCATTGCATCATTACTTCCTAGCTGGATAACTTCTCTTTTGGGCTGAATTGGGGTGCGTTCATTTTCATCACGGGCTCAATAGTCAATCAATTCATATGTCTAAACTGTAGTTTTTGACCTTATCGAACCACCAGCTGCAACATTAACAATAAGGTGTGATTCAAGTATCATACCATTAAAGAAAATACGTACCTTTTTACCCACAGACATGTCATACTATGGACACCTCCGAATCAGCTCTTGAAATCTATTCCATGCTGCACACAAAGTTTCCCTCTCATGTTGAGTGAAATTGGTGATCTCATTCACCAACCTATTATATTTATCCATTGAAAAGTATTGAGCAAAGAATTTTGCAACTAGTTCTTCCCAAATGGTTATACTATTTGAGGTCTGTCTATCTAACCATCTAAGTGCTTTTCCTTTCACAGCAAAAGGAAACAACCTTAATCTTATAGCATCATCTGACGCTCCTTGGTGTCTAATGGTATCACAGATTCTCAAAAATCTATCAATGAAATCATGGGGATCTTCATTATCTTCCCCTCCAAACTAACTGCGTTCCACCAATGTAATCAATGAAGGATGAATATCAAAGTGATTTGCTTCAATGGGTGGTCTCACAATACTAGAGTTTGGTCTAGTGAACAATGGAGCCAGAATATCCTCCATTAGTTCATCTTCCGGTCTTGGCTGGTTATTTCCTTGGTCAGCTATTTCTGATTCAGAGATTGAATCACAATCAGAAATTTCTGCTTCTCTTTCTCTTTCTCTGGCTAGTCTCCTGTTTCTTCTAATAGTTCTTTCTATTTCAGGATCGTACAAATGACCAGGATTAACTATACCTTGCATAAACTAAGAAAAGCAGTTTAGTAACAAAAGAAATTCCAATCTCAAGATTTAAAGTTAATATAAAATTGGCTATTGCAATCCCGGCAACGGCGCCAAAAACTTGTTGCTAACTCAGCAAGTGTACCGTTCGTTTCAAGTAATAAAGTGAGTAAGTATCGTCTCCACAGGGACTGAATGCAATCTTATGTCAACTTAACGTCTTAGAAATTGGAAGACAAATAATAAGTTGAGAGAATTTGTTGAGTTGTGTTCAAGTAGCGTAAATGAAATGACAGAAATTTAACAAGAATGTAAACAAATATTAGTTTGATTTTATTGCAGTGTTGAGAGATAATTGTGGTTAAGCGTATTCCCCTATAATTCCTTCCTTATATATTTCAATTGATTAATAACTTGAGTTATTTCTAATTACTCAACTGATGTATTCTCATATAAGTAGCTAAATCCTAATCCCTTAGTAATTTAACCCTTTGGTGAAATTAAAAACCCTAATCCCTTAGTGACTCTTTATTAAACCAAGCATTAAGCAAACACATCTTGAAATTGCTGCAACTACACATCCCTATCCCTAGGCAATGTATAAATTGTTGTTTTACTCAATTCAGAAACTAGAATCCCAATATCCCTATTGTGAATCCTAACCCTAAACCTCTTAATAGAATGGCCAGTCCCAATTAAGAATGAAGCAATGAAGAATAGAATAAAACAAAGCAATTATGATAACTCTTATTAAAACCAATCAAGACATAGAGGAGTTCTCATAGGTTCATGTCTCAACCACAATACAAGAATTTAGCCAAGCATACTCAGAACTGATAATACTTCCATTACTAACATGTTCCTAGAGAGAATTTAAGAGAGGAAAAGAAAAGATTACACAGATTGTATTTCTGCAATTCCTCAATGTTTCTAATCTTCTCCCAAGGTCTTCAATAGCTTCTTCTGCAGAATTCTTCAATAGGTCTAGCAAAAGCTTCTTTCTTTGTGACCCAGAGGTCTCCTTTTATCCCCCCATACGTTCTAGGTTTAAATCCAGTAATGAGGAACTGTTCCCCAGGCTAAATCAATTTCAAATCTTTTAAATCAGGAAACAGCGAGCTCATGGCGCGACTCGCGTGGAATCCCACGATGATCGCGTGAGATGTTCGAGTTAAATAAGCTGCTCTGGAATTCTGGCGCTAATAGCGTGGATGCCCACGCTGATCGCGTGGGTTATTCAAATTGAATGCTTTGAATTTTGATAGAATGGCGCGACTCGCGTGGATGGCCATGCTAAC
>QARZ01040756.1:0-17043 GCA_013407115.1 Glycine latifolia | reverse complement strand
GGATAAACTGTGAATAATATTGTTGTTGTAATGATTGGATTTTTGGGAAAAGTCTTCATTACAGAGGAAACTCTGCCTAAAATTTTATAATATGTTTTCCTATTTAATTCTTTATTAAATTTTTAAATGGGCATAAGAGTGTGTTTTCTATATTGTAGTCCTCCTCTTTAGTTTTAGAGTTTTCCTAAAATACCAGTCTCGTGGTAATATGGATTGTGGATGAATGAGGTGATATTGATGTCATTGATAATGTTGAAATGGGATGTTATTGATGTGTTGGTGATGATTGAATGAGATAATGATGATATGGTTTATGATGTTTAAATGAGATGATGATGAATTGGTTGTTGATGTCAAAATGAGACAAGTTTAATATGTATGATGATGAAATTAGATGATGTGATGTGGATATTAATAATGACATTGATAAGAGATTATGATGTTAATAACGTTGTTATGTGATATGGATATATGTTGACACCCATGGGGGGTGCATGACTGGTTACCCTTGCGATGAGGGATGTGTTCCTAGCCGGGTCATGCATTGATGGTGCCCATGGTTGTCATTGTGTGATGTGGATGTACATGGATACCCATGGGGGGTGTATGACCGGTTACCCTTGCGAGGAAGGATATGTTCCTAGCCAAGTCATACATTGATGGTGCCCATGGTTGTATGTTGTGTATGTACATGTGGGATGCTGTGACCGATTGGTTACTATTGTGAGGAAGGATGTGTTCCTAGCCACGGTCAGTGCATCGGTGAGCCCATATTGTGGTGTTATGTATGTACATGAGGTTGTATGACGGGTTACCCTTGCGAGGAAGGATGTGTTCCTAGCGGGGTCATACATTGATGATGCCCATGTTTCATACTTCATTTGCATTGATGGAAATAGGATGGTGGCAATAGGGTACAAAGGCACTAGGGGGGCATCTCTGTTTGGAACTACCTTGTGACTCAAGGTTGATCACCATGAAGGGGAGCGAGCTGTGCACGACAGAGTGACCTTGACGAGCTACTGCATCATTTTCCTAAGAGAGGCTATTTCCATGAGGATGGTATCACATTGCATGCTGATAGATGAGTCAGGTGCATGCATCATTCCGTGCATGATTGTTTGAGTTGTGAAATGCATCGGATGATTGGTTTGTTGAGTGTGTATTAGATTGATAGAATTTTGGTAATAATTGTGATTGTGATTGTTGTTTCCTTTCCAATTGTGGTTACTTGATAATGGTTGGTTGTACATAACAAACTCACCCTTGCATTTATTGTACCATGTGGTTGGTACCTGTGATGATCGCGAACCTTCATTCGTGTAAGCAGATGAGCATCCTTAGGTGACTCTGGAGGGAGATTCTTTTTGGTTGGAGCCGCCAAGCCGACGTGATGACATTGAGTTTCTTTTTGGGAAAGAGTTTTGTTTTGTTAATCGACTATTTCTTAGTTAGTTCTTTGACTTTTTGTTAGATATGTAATTTCAGTTGTATTACATGTAAAACTAAAGGAAGTTTTAACATGTGGATGACATATACCGATTTAATATATATATATATATATATATGTGTATATATATATATATATATATATATATATATATATATTTATGAGTTTTTCTTATTAAATTATTAAGATGCATTGATATTTTTACAAAAAGGAGTTTAAGGCAAAAATGACGAAAATACCCCTGAACATTTTTACAAATTACAAAAATACCCTTTACCTTAAAAATGATCAGATATTGTTGGAAATCCTGTAGGAACCTGAGGAAAGGACAATACACCCCTAGAGAACAAATTATCAACAAAGCAGTTGATAAGAAACCATGAATTAGAATTTCTAGGAATTTTATTAGAAATTTTGAAAAGAGCTCAATTCAGACTAACTGGAGTATCTGAAAAACATAGAAAAATGATAGATACAATCTATAGAATTTTCTCTTAATTATAGGCTAAATAGACATTTTAACAAGATAGTTTAGCAATTTTACCAATTAAAAACAAAATTGGACCAATAAGAATTTAGAATTTTGATATTACATGGAAAATAAGAAAAACTATTGTTTTGGTTCTTTAAAAAATAAGCCTTGGCTGTATAACATGTTATCCAAGGATAAAAGCTCTTTAGAAAAGTCAAGAATGGTTATATGTAAGATTAAAAAGCCTTGCCTAATCTAATTGGTCCAAGTGGAAAGTTGTCATCAATAGTTTAGACCAAGTCAAAGTGTGAAAATCTACTAAACTTAAGGCATTATACGTAGGAGAAAGAAGATAAAAAGGGAATTCTCTACATCAAATGAGAATTGCACGTGAAGATTAAAATCAAGAAGCAAAGAGGTGGTGGAAGACTTGAGAAGCTTTCTATTAGCCAATCATAATTAACCAAATGGAAAGCAAATCATGATTACTTAAGCAAGATATTTGTAGATTTTTACAAAGCAAAGGCTAAACAATTTTATAAAGGAATGTGGGGACCATGAGTGCAACTTCCAGCCTGGTCCCTTTTCAAAACAATTGCAAAACCTTCTCAAAATAAGCAAGAACGGCCGTGTAAAATACTCCCTTCACATCCTTCTCACTTTGACCTCCTATCATTTTCAAATTATACCAAGACTACCAACTTGACTAAGTGCACGTGAGAAGCAAAGGAAAAGGAAGCAAGAGCTGTCAAAATATTAAGGCAAGCAAGGTATGGGAAGTCCTTTGATAAATGAAGTTTAAATATTAATTAGGATGAGATTAATTTTCCTTTTAAGTAAAAATTCCAGCCTTGCCTATTAGGTGTTTGTAGGAATGTCTTTAAAAATTCAAGATGTGCTACATAAATGACTAATTGACTACCATAATTTTTAATCCTAGTTTCTACGTAACATTGAACTAAATAATTCACATCTAACTTAATCATTAAATTTAAAGTAGTTTACAACTACCTAGGAGATGATTATTTGTAGAAGAATAGTAAGTTAATTTTATGACTTTCAATGAATTCCTTTGCTACAAATTTTAATATAGGTCGAATAGATCCTAGGCTTTTTCAAGTTTGTATATGTATTTTGTTATGTTTCCTTAAGCTTGTATATTTATCTTGTGGCTAATATTGGATTAGAATCATGTCTTTTATATTCAATTTTACAAGAAATAATAAGGTAAGATATAGCTTTCTTTTATAATATTTAATTAAAATTAAGTTGTTCGTTAAGTAAAAAATGAAAGGTTTCAAAGAAGAAATTATGATAGTGGCCGTGTGATTTTGTGTAGCTTTGTGAAGTTTTGTGTGATGTTTAGAAGAACAAACGTGTTGGTTAGTAAACCTATTCTATGTATCTTTGAATATATTAATCATGGTGCATATGAAATACTCAGCGAAAAAGGATGAATAATGAGAAAAGATGAGATGAAAAGAGTATTCATACATGTTCCATGTGCATATACCTAGCGGGGGTAAATCCGTGAAGTTGTTACCTCAAAAGGAGGTTTGTCAGATAGCTAGAGTTGAGAAAGAACGTTCTAAGGTGATGAACTGGGGGAGAGTGGCCGTGGGGAGATCACCTACTCATGATGATCACATGTAGGTTGGGTGGGAGTCCTATTGCAACACGGACCTATCCTGACTGATCGATCCAACTCGCGAGGTGTTAAGCTATTTTGACCATGGCCATGTGATGAAAAGTTGAAAGTCATGCATCATACATTTTTCATGCATTTTGGGGTGTAATAATTGCTTATGAAATTATTTTGTTATTTAAACTCTGTTTATCATGACTTACCCTATTTTGTGTCTGTGGTTGACACCTGTGATGAACCCATTTATTTTGGGCGAGCAGAGGAACAGTAAACTAGGGATGACGTTGTAGAAGGTGTAGTGATGAGGAAGCTTGCTGAACTGTATGCTGTGCATGTGCTTTTCTGTTGATCTGTATTTTGTGACTGTCTGTATATTATGGACATTATTACTGTGGGACTGTATGTGGACTGTTTATATTAATTATATTTGGACTGCATGTGGTAATGAACTCACGAACGTAATAGATTAAATAGTTCATTTAGAACATTAATTTTATGCAAATAATAATTTAAGCGAAAAAAAAAGAAGAGAAAAGTCTTTTCTCATAAAAATAATCAATAATGAGTTTAGTCAAATAAAGAAATAAGCGAAGGAAATTTAGGCGTTACATATGATAATTTATATTATCGCGAAAAATTTACCATCATTTTCATAATCAATTTAATGAAGTTTTCATTAAAAGTTAAATCTTGTGCGGTAAGAGTTGATGATACAGTAGCGACGAGGCGGATCATTACAGTTACCTCGAAGAAACCACAAAGGGAGGATTAGAGGCTCCATTCTCTACCGAATCCTCGATTGAGTTTTGAAGATTCCACTCCGATTAAAGTGTTCCTCTCTATGCAGTGGTCCGACGGCAAGTGACAGTGGCTTGTGGTGCTCACCAGTGGCCATGGGTGGTGGAGGAGGAGGGTGGGGGACTTGGGTGAATGTTTTGAAGAAGAAGGAAGCATGAAATTCATGATTTCATGTTGCTGGATGTAGTTGTAGCCACCGCCTGGGCGAGTTGATCCAATTTTTAAAATTTTCATTGCTTCTGTGAAACGCTATATCTCATGCTCCAGATGTTATTTCCCAAATCCCAACGGTCAAAATTTACAGATGTTGGTTAGGAGCTTACCTTTAAAATTTAAGGTGATCCAATGGTTAACTAATCCAAAATTGTGATTTTACCAAAACAGGTTTTGGGTCAAACTCGAAATCACACAATTTCAGTGCAGATCAATCAAATTCTACATAACTTAATATCCACTCCAAGCATTTGAACAAGGATAACTCACACAACATTTTAACTAATCCAAATTAATAAAGTAATTAAATAATACAAGAAATACATCAAACATATATTTTCAATTATCGAAATTTCAAGGTATTACACTCCTTACCTATTTTGTACACTTATTAGTTTCTATGCACAGAATAAATATTTTTGTAGAAAGTGTCTGGATCTGTTTTGAATTTGTAGGTTGGGTTCATTGTAAAACAAAATAAATATTGAAAGTTGCACTTACGTTCTAATGAGTTATGGCAGCAACTAATGTAGAAAGTGCCTTTACAACATCGGTTTTGAGCAAAATCGATGTCGTAAAGACATTTTCTATATCGATTGTATCTACAACAAATGTAAAAAGGTGCCCTTAGCATCGATTTTTGAACTGTTGTCGAAAGTTGCCCACTTTCAAAGACGGTCGATTCAACATCAATTCTAAATCGATGCTAAAAGTCCTCTAGAACCGATTTGAAGGTTTTTTCTGTAGTAATGCTATTTGCAAAATAGGCCACATAAAGGAAAAAAGAAGTGTTACTTCACTTTCATTGGTAAGTCCTAGTTAATTTTTAAGTTATTTCAAATTATCTCCAATGTAGAAGCCACTAGAAATTGTTGATTCTTTGTCCTAAGCGAATTGTTGTGGTGTTATTGTGTTCATTAAGCAAGAAGAACATCAACTAGCAAATGAAAAACATAGTTGAATCATATGTTTTTATTTCTAAAACATTTTCTTTCTCATGTATCTATAATTCCAAAAAACCATATAATGTAATTCACATGATTATTTTCTTACATTATTTAGTGCTATGGACGGATATCACAGGTTGGTGGGTTTAGGATCAACAAGTAGAAGGAAGTCTTAATGGATTTTCCCCGTGTAAGTAGTTTTCAAACTGACTATCAAATAAAAATTATAATACTTAAATAGTTCAAATTTATATTTAAATTTGATGTTAATTTGTAGTGTGAATTGCAACCTGGAAGTTATGAGTGTGACTATCATGAACCATAAGCTCACCATGGTCACCACACATATAGTTGATTCATGGAAAGATGTAAGGCAATTTTTAACAAGTCAGATTAATTATGCTTTGTTGTTTTTTTTAGCTAATATTTTATTGTAGGGTTTTTTGAAAATTGTAGGTCCTCAACAATTCGGGTCCAATGCCTATTGAGAACATTGTTGACATTCGACACCATTAGGCAAATTATTTACTTGAGGTTGTCAATATGTAAACTTATTTGTTTAGGATATTTGTTAGAGCCTGTTGCGACACGGCAAGTGCACCGCTCGTTCAAGTAATAAATGATAAGTAGAATATCGTTCCCATGAGGATTGAGGCACTAAAATTAATTGTAATTTTTATGATTCTTAATATTGGAAAAGGAATGAAATTGTTGAGAGATTTGAGTTGTGGTTTGGGTTTAATTATTGTAATTAAAAGAACTCTAAAAACAATGTAAATTGAACGTTATGCAAGAATGAAGAATAATTATGGTTAAGCACAATCACCAAAGTTCCCTCTATGTAGTTGAATTGATAATTTAACTCTATTTAATATAATTATTTAGATATATGCTTTTCTAGTGTAGTTAAACCCTGATTCCTCGGTCATTTAACCTTTTAACCCAATTTAAGAACCCTAATTCCTTAGTAATTCCCTTTAGATTAAGCATGAAGATAGCATAGTAATAATCTGCAATCCTTTATCCCTATCCCTAGGTAATATCGCAACCGTTACTCTACTGCATTCAGAAACTAAAACCTCAATATTCCTATTATGAATTATAGCCCTAAGTAACCTAATAGATTGATCAAGTCTAATTAGATATAATAATAGAAAAATAAAGCAGAGTAAAATAATGATAAGAAACTTTATTAACTTCAATTCAATAAACACAGAGTTTACTTTGGCTTTTGGCTAAACCATAATTACAAAGGAACTAGCCATACATGATGATGTCTGGCCTAATACAGTGTAAAGAAGAAGAAGAGAAAGAAGCTAAGGTATGCAGAGTCACAAACCCTCCAATCTTGCCTCCTTCTTGATCTTCTTGCTCCTTGGCCTTGATGCTTTCTTCCTTTGCTCTTGCCTCTTTTTCTCTGTTCTAAACTGTCTATTCATCCCCCTAATGCATCCTACTTAAATTCTATTTATACCTAGGTTATAAAATCCTAAAAACCCATCATTCTTATGTTATCTTTAATCTAATTCAGAAATCTCGTGACGTCCACGTGATTGGCGCGAGGTTTGGCGCAACTAGTGTGAGTCTCCAGTGAGTATGGCGCGACTGGCGCGAGACTGGCGCGACTGGCGTGAGTCTTTAGTGTATCTGGCGCGACTGGCGCGGTTAGCGCGAGATCTCAGATTCAGTTGGCTCTTATTTTGCTTCTTTTCTTGCTTTTCTTGACCCTAAACATCAAAATAGCATAGAATCAATGATAAACATAAAACTAATGAATTTTATACTTATTCTAGCATTTATTTACTATATTCTTCCTATTTTCCTAGTAAAATTAAACTAAAAACTATATATGCTAACAGCATATCAGAGCCCAATAACTACTTATGTTTTTATATGCTGGCACATATATAAGGTTGTGAAAAATCTATTTTTTGTGTATATTAAGGTGTAATGAGTAGAATAATTTGTTTAGAAATTTTTAGCATAGTTTTTTTGTTATTAATTAGTAGTAGTAGTTTAGTATATTTTGCTATTATAAGATAATGAAACATAAGTTGTGGATCAACTTGTTTGTGTTATGGTATGTATGTTTGGTTGTGATTCTATTTACAAAAACCTTTTAGATTGGTTATAGCCATAACCAATCTAAATTGTTTACTTTTTTAGAACTGTTTATGAAAGAACCATTCTAAAAAGCATAACTTTTTAGAATGATTCTTTCCTGCAACTGATCTAAAAGGTTAACATTTTAGATATGTTGCAGTAAAGAGTCGTTCTAATATGTTATCTTTTTAGAATGGTTATTTTTTAGAATAGTTGCAAAATAATTATTCTAAAAATTGAACCTTTTAGAACAAATATAACCGATCTAAAAAGGTCATAACTTTTTATAACATGACTTTTTAGAATGGTCGTACAACCGATCTAAATGTCATTTTTAACCATTCTAAAAAGTCTTTTTTGTAGTAGTGATATAAACTTCAGGTTTGTTTTTAACAATATAAGGTTTCTTGATGGGATGATTGGGTTTTCAATCTCTTGGATAAATTCTACAATCTATCCATGTAAGGAATTTGGTCTAAAAGTTTCAAATGTTTTTAATTCTGAATGGGATTTCAATTGGCTCAAAAATGAAGTTCTAATCAATTTCATTCTATTGGTCTTGTTACCTTAAGTTTATACATGGAGCAAGGAACAACTTGACTAATGTAGGGACACATCATACATACTCAACAAGATATCATTTATGGAAAAATTAGAAAACCTAAATTAATTACCATCTAAAGTTGTGTATTAAATCTTAACTCTTTAATTAGAGTTTAAGGTTTTTGAAGCATATTGGAGAAACATATATAGTTTGGTAAATTAAATACTATAAGTAAGTGCTCTTAGTGAAGAGCATTAACAAGGATTTTGTTTTACAGTGAAAGAAAATTTATTATAGGGAGTACAAGGATATCTAAACCTTGGAACAAATGTCTCGAAAAGATAAAATGACTCTTGGATTTGATACACTAGTTAAATAATCTCAAACCAAAACCACCTAACATGCAACAAGTATGAAGTGACTCTTGGATTTGATAAGCACTAATATGGTCATTAAGATGTGGATTGCATTAGTGAAGAGTGATATCATGTTGCCAGATACATGACTCATTTGAAACAAGTCTTTTTCACTTGAGGGGAGAATGGACATTCCTATATCCAACATTGTTAGAAGATATGGAGGTGCGACAAAGGATATACTTTCTAAGGATAAGAAAAGTAATGAGGTTGGATCCTTTCTTGCACCTTAGTACCTTCTTAAGCATCCAGGGATATATATATAGACACCCACACAAAGCATAAGAGAAATAAGACTTAAATGTTTTTGCTACTTGAGACAAAATCTCAATATACATCTCGGGTTGGTTCAATTTTACTACATATATTTTATTTTTTAAGCTTTTCCCCAAAACCAAGTAAGAAAATTCATAATTTAAATTCAAGTGTAGGAAATGTGAATATCAATTGGTTTTTTATAATAAAATTTTCAAATCGCATAGTATATGTTTGTGTAAGTGGAGATAAGTTGTTTCACATCCAATAATACTAACATGACAAGTATAAGCATGCATATAATCAAAGCTACTTAACATAATAAACAATCAACAAAATTAAATATGACTACAGTAATTATTTGAATCCAACTTAATCCATACATTAAGTTCAATGACTTAAAAAGTTTCACAAAAAAATATAATATATAAAACAAACAAATGTTCTTTCAAAATCTGCTATGCTCAACACAAACCCATAGAAACTTCAAGCCATGTCAAGATTGACAACACAACTTTAACATCTTCTCATAATTGAAGCATCTGAACCCATTTCAGGAAATTGATCATCAATAAGATGGTCTTGTTGAAGTTGGGGAAGGTGCTCGGGAAGTCATTGGTGACTTGTTACCCTTACGAACATATTTTCTAGCCCAAGCGTGCTTCCCATTGATGGAGAGCTTCACTTTATTTGTCCTCTCGAGCAAATGATCAATGAATTGTATGGCGTCAGTGCGAATCACTATGCGAGCATACAATGGTTGTTGTGGTGGAACCACATCTTGCATATGAAATGCTTCAATGATATCCCCATACCTTCTGTTTGATAGAAAAAATGAAGTAGAAAAATAGTAATGTAAAAAAATAAAAAAGAAACAATGAGAAGGAAGACCCATATGATATAGGATGAACAAAGTATTGAAAATAAATACTAAATGAAATTGCTAAAGTAATCACTAAACAAAAATATTGATTACAAAATGATCACATTATAATCTTTTCGTGATGGGATTTTTTATTTTTTGGCTAAAGGGAGAAATTCTTATATCTACACTAACATAAATATGTTTAGTCAATCAAAACATAATGTAACACAACCATAATTTTGCATTGGTAGATTAAAGAATGATTAAATTCGGTTAATTATTTATTGTGTGTTAGTTGCATTAGCATAAATTTTACTATGACAAATTGTATGTTATTGCAAATATTATTTTAATGGTTAAAATACAAATAAATCTTCAAGTATATACTGTAAAGTAAAAACACATAATAGAATTTTCCAAAATGCATAGTCAAAACTATATATGTAAACTATCATAACGCTGCTGGCATTTGATCAATCAGACATCAACTTTTCTCAATTAACAAATAAAACTCAAGTTTGTTAGTGTATATATGAAAAAATAGTGTATTTATTATAAAATAGGTACAACAAGAATCAATAAGAAAGACCTTTGTTTTGTATTTCATTAAGCATAAACTAAATAAAAAATTGTTAAAAATTTATATTTTGACAGAAAATATGAGTGGGCTTGTATAAACATTTTTAGGCACTTTCCATATGAAAATCAACAAATACTAGTCATTGTTTGGGTTTCATAATTAAGATGACACATAATAATAAATAAAAAACACAAAGTGCACATGTATCAATTCAAAGTTCAAATTGAGGCTAACCAAATTTAATTAACTAATAAATAATAGTAGTATATACGTATTGTTTTGTTTTGAGAGTAAATAAAAAGTTTGTACCTTGTGAAGAACTCTTGTACTTCAACATCTGAAATGGGGTACCCTTTAGAGAATGTCATGAAGATAATTCTATCATCAATTGACACCTCTTTTTTCTCATCACTTGTACTAGTAGTAATACTAGTTTCATTCAGCATGGCCAATAGCTCGTTGAAATTTTGATTAAAGTCTGTTTGGTATGAAACATAAGTATCTGAAGGAGGATTGATATTGGTCTCCTCAGATCTTGAATTCCCTTCACTCCATTGTGGTGTTGGTATTGCAACCTGTTGGGATACAAAAGTAACACTAGGCAGTGGAGTATAATATACTACTTGTTTTGCATATGGATTAGTTCCATAAATATTTGTGATTTGCAAGTTCTGTTCCTTCATAGCCTTCATATATTGCACTTCATGCACTATATCTGTGAAGGCTCTAACACAAACATTGTTGAGTAACTTGGTTACTGCACCGATGATAGTCACACGGTTGTCATAAAAATATTTGAGATTTGCAATGTTGTTTTGTAGGATGCTTTTGATCAAAGGCAATGTTTCATCGTTAACAACATCATCATAAGGGATTTGGGAACTCTCAATGTAATTCAAAACCAAGATGACCTCATATGCAAGACTATCAATCATGGTGTCAGACCATTGGAGCATGTTCTTTATCATTTTCATATCCTTGCATTGCTTTTCAAGCCACATAATGAAGGCCATGACATGTGTAGATTGGCTGGTGTCACGGCCTAGTACTACCACCAAACGGGTGAAGAGTTGACGATCAATGTTGTGAAAGCTAAAGAACTCTTCTTTTGAAACAATCAGATTGGTACCTAGGTCTGGGCATGGGAGAAAGGAAGCCATTGTTAGATGATAGTGATAATGATGAAGAAATATGTGAAAAAAAAGGTTGTTATTTGTAATGGTGTGTGATGTTTAATTTAAAAATATGATGAGGTCTCATTTGTATCTTTTGAAGGCGATTAGTGTGGAAATGAACCAAGTTCATTGTTTTGCATTATCTTTCTATGTATGAAACATTTAAGATGAATGGAAATTATCAATGTATGAAAGTTTAGTGTTTTCAAAGTATATTTTGAGCAATGTATATATTAATGTCCATTTTCTTCATTTTTTATTTTTTAGTTACTTGATTAGAAATGCTAGGAATACGCTCTCTTGACCATACTCTCTCTTATTGACTAAACTTTATTGGAAATGAAATTTTTTTATAGGTTCCACATCATATTTAATGTTTCTTCCTCCTAGTTTTGTAGTTTTCAATTAAAATTTAACCAAATAAATATAGCGTATTTGAATGAGTGTTTTAGAAAATGTGGTCCGAACACTTATTTCTTTTATTGTATTTACAATTCTGTTTGTATTCATAAAATATTTTATGAAATTTCATGATTTAGAACAAAGTGTTGCATATATATGTCAAGACGCGTAATGGAACAACAAGGAGGTAATCCTGTAAAATTGATACAATATAATGTAATAGTAATAATCTCAATTTAAATTATTTCCTAAATACATGTATTAATTAATCATTTAGAAAGAATAAATAAATTATATTAATTCAATGTAAAGTCACATTCAATTTTTGCAAGTTTGAAAAATATTTTTATAGAAATCACTAATTGCCTTCCCTTCTATTTCTTATTAATTAAATTTATATTAATTATTTTAAAGAAAATATAGTCTCATCATTAATTTAGGTACATTAGATGTACCAAATACATTATTTTATTAAATAAATAGAATATTGAAAGTCAATGTCCACATTATTAATTTTATCATTTTATTTAATAAATTGGTTCCTTGTAAAAACATTTCATTCATGAATTTAATTATAATTATTTTAATTGCATCAAATAAAAAAAGTAATAATGTTAAGGTTAAAATACTCTTATAGTCCCTTGTCTTATTTTGGATTTCTATTTCATCTTATCAGTTTTAAAATTTTCACCATATTCCCTTGAAGTAAAGTTGCATATCAAATGGTAATTATGGAATATGACATTAATTGTGTTATAACATTGGTTGATGTGTCATATGCCAATCTCATGTGTCAAATTGATTAATAGAATTTAAGGTACAAAAGTAAGAGTGAAACTTTTTAAATTTAGAATGTCAAAATCAAACAAATTAAGAAAATAAGATTATTGACCATTAGTGTATTTTATCATCATTACCATAACAACAACGATAATAATAATATTAATAATTATTTCTCAAAATATTAGTATCATCATCACCACTAGTGCACAAATGTATTTTATATACACGTGTAATAATATTAATAATTTTCTCAAAATATTTTTATTTATTAGATACTTTATTATTTTGGATTTATTGTTGTTGATCATGTTGTTATAGATAAATAGAAAGATAGGAAAAACATCCTATGTAATGTAATGAATTCAAATATAGATGAGTTTAAATTTATAAAAAATAAATTTTCTATCTAAAGTGTTCTTCATGTGATTCAACTTGAATTAGCCAAATAGTCAACATGATATTCATAATAACAGTTGTTTTAGATAAAAAATTGACCAAATATAAGGAAAAGGTTGAAAATATTTTTTATTTAGGAAAATGGTAGAATAAAAAGACTTTCTCAATACTACTAGGCATAGCAATAATAAAACGTCGAGTTGCCAAAACTAATACACACAACTTTAAAATATTTTAAAAACAAGTGGACTAACTATTTTAAATGCTTTTACAAATAGAGTATGTCATATAGATGTATTTTGCATTCTAATATGATACTAATGTTATTAAAAATTAACATTTTCATTTCATAAATTTTATACTCAATTAATTATTTAAGAATGCATTATATATTCTACTAAGTGTTAAAAATAAGAAATGAAAAAAAAATACATTCAAACATTTATTTAGTTTTTTTACATATAGAAATGCAACTCAAATATTAGGAAATATGTAAAACTCACACAGATTGCTCAATCAACTCAACTAGACATCCTTACTGAAATTTTTTTAATTGTATGCATTCTTAATTAACAAAAAATTTAATTCAATCTCCAATAATTTTTAATTGAGAATGCATATAATTAATATACTGAATATTCTTGCATGCATATATAATCTAGTATATACTATAAAATTAACCTTAAATTTGTTTTTTCAGTGTCTTGGTTTTTCTCAAATTTGTTTTTTATGTGCTCAATAGTTTGGCCTTGTAACAACGTTTCAAAATGAAGTTGTATCTCAATATAATCAATTTGGGGGCTTGGCTATGGGATTAGGTGTGGATAGGGAAGGTTGGCAGTTTATTTGGTTTGCGCTGGTGTGGGGGATTTGGAAGGCAAGGAATGAAATGATTTTTCAAGGTGTTAATTTAAATAGTTATGAAGTGACAAAATCAATTAAGCGTACTAATTCATGGAAGTGGTTGAAGGGGAGGAAAATTGGACTTGTTTATCGTATGCATTCATGGACAATGAACCAGTTCACTATCTTGGAGGAAGGAGCATATAAGGGTGAGTGTCATGAGGATGGGGGGCGCGCATGCTATTTTGGATTTGAAGGGATGCGTTTTGCATTTTTATGGTAGATGTGTTGTAACAACATGATCAGCATGTTATGTATCTTGTGGTCTCTTCTGCATTGTCCAAGTGTGGCATGAGATTTTTCTTTGAGGTTTTTTTTTACACCTTGTTCATTATTTTTACCACTTAATAAAAATTTTGGTAGCGCAAAAATTAATAATAATATATTACTATTTTTGCTCAATTTTATAGAATAGTTACTTTAAAATGTATTTCATGAATAATAGTAATAAAAAATAATTATTTCATAAATATGTAGGTAAATTTAAAATGATCCCAAGTGTGCTATTTTAATTTTCCCTTAAACAATATATGGTATTTTAATTCATAATCAAGAATTGGAATTAATAATAATTATTATGTATACATAAGTATACTTTTTAAATTTAGTTATCATAATATATTTCATGAATAATAACATTTAAAAGTGAATTTTTTGGAATATGTAGATTAATTTAAAATCATTTACAATATTTTATTTTAATCTATATCTAGATATATATGTAAAACAAACGTGAAGTAACTATTGTGAGTTGTATAAGGATACTTGAATTTTACAAGAATGTTTATGCAATCTAATTAAATTTAATTGACCTAATTATACTCAGTGGAATTTATTATATTAAAAAATACATAGATTTTTCTTATACAGATTTGACAATTATATATGAATTTTATCGATATCATCATATCATCATATCATCATTATATCATATATATATACTGACCCGGCCTGGTCGGTCAAACCGGTTGCACTAGGATTTGGTTGCCTAATCGGGTCTGTTCCCCTATTGAACTGATTGTGTAGTTGACCCAAGATGACTCGATCAAACTGATAGAGGGCTATCTAAGGATCAAGCCAAAGTTCTAGAAGGAGAGCTTGAAGCACTTTCTTTGGTGAGCTTTGAAGGACCCATGACAAAAGCTAGAACCCAAGCCATTTAAGATCAAGTCAAAAGTATTGTTTGTTGTAATAAGTGTAACGACCTAAATTTCTACTGTTTTTTTTTTTTATTATCTTTATTATTGTTTGCTTAAGGATAAATTCCCGAGAAACTTATATTAGTGAAATTTCTAAAACGTACAAATATAGACCTAATATTGTACATAGTCATAGTTCTTGTTACAAAAGTCAATACAAATACAGTACTTTTCATACTTCAGTCTAATACATGACTTCCTTTACTACTCCAGCTCCTCAATGAACATGACCATGATTGTTATCTAAGAAAAACATGAAACAAACTTTTGTGAGAAATAAAATTTCTCAGTAGGCAAACCTAAATCCCAGCTTATTAGTAGGTTAGTAAAACATCAATATATTCAAACACATATATAAGAAATATGCAAGCTATATGAATGCATGAGATGAACTATCCCAGGGTGCAATGGCCTCCACATATCGTACTATATGTGGCTACACCTCGTACTGGATGTAGACGCTGCTATAGTCTTACGCAAACATGCATGAATATTGCCATGTATCCTGCATCTGGGTACGACATATCGTACTGTATGTAGCATCAGATTCTGTTTCTCTGAAGCCTCGTACTAGACTTGGAAACAGTAATCCACCTATCTTATCACATCAATATTCATCCATAATAAAATCAAATCCATAAGTGAAACACATATACCTTATGGAAAAATATTTTCATCATATCATCATAAGGATTATAAATATGGTTACACCACCATAATATGTATTATAAGTATGGTTACACCACCATATTTTAATCAAGTAAGATTATTACCATCTTTTATGCATAACCAGAGAATAGTTTTAACTATAGAAAAATTATGTTAGTAATCTAACTAATAATCCTCAATATAAATAATATCTAATTCCCTTGAAACCTTCACAAGAAAAGATTCAAACCTAGTATGCAATCTTGATTCTCCTTTCACTTACTTCCTCACTAATTAATCCTCAAAAGTGAATCATTCAATATTTAAACCATTAAACTACATACCATTCAACCTCTACTTCTAAATTTAAATCAAAATAGTTTCATAAAAATATCAACAGATAGCCCAAAATATCATTAAAATCACCTTCAAAAGATCATCAAATGGGCTTCCATACATCACTAATATTGATGGATATAAATCATCACCTATCTTATGGCTTAAATCAACATATTCTCATTAAAGAATAACCTTCAAACATCACGAAATTCAAGCCTAAATAATAACCATAATTCAGCTAACTAAAGCATATAAATTAATCCAAACCATTGATTAACTAGAGATTTAAGCTTAACCTACCTCAAGTGAGTTTGAGTCTTGAGAATGGAATGGATAAATGGCTTCCTTCCTTCCTTCCTTCCTTCCTTGGGAAATCCTCTTAGAGATGAATCCTTGATACCCTTCCACTAAGCTTGTTAAAAGTTCTTCCTAAGGTTGCTAGGTTTCTCACGAAATTTCTTCAAGATGGTGGAGTTTTCTTTTCTTACTTGATTCAAGCTTTAAAAGAGAAAGATGAAATGAAATGATGGTGATATGAGGGAGAGATTTCGTGCTTCATGTAGGGAAAATGAAATGGAAGAGGTGAAATGGAAGAATTTCACGTGAAAGAGGTGTAGAAAGTGTCTTGGAAATGATTTGCACTAAATGACCCCCTTCACCTCCTTATATAGTGGTTGGAAAATGCTATGGACATTTCTACCCTTCTTAGTTAGTTATTCCCATTTGGTTCCATCCTAACTTAGTTTCTTTCCATTCCATTCCATTCTAACTAGAGTCATTATGATTCCATTACTTTTCTAGGAAAAATCTTCTAAGCCATGATTACTTTCTTACACTTGTCCAATTTATGAAGCCTTTCCTTCTTTTCCTTCCAAGTGTCCCTCTAGGTGGCAAATTCATGAAGCTTCCC